>JAARMF010003834.1:0-17862 GCA_022844705.1 Toxascaris leonina
AAAAAAAAACCTCGAAAAACGTTGACTTCCTTCTCTTTCTCCTGCATGAAAAACGACGATCATTTTTTTTCCGTTTCGAAAAACTTACCTCTTTTCCCCAATGGTTCAAAATTGGGATAGGCAGGTTCGAGTGGTCCAACAATACAAATTACGAAAAAAACGGTCGAGGAATAGAAATTGAGTTTCCAGACGGTTGTTCCTTCCAACTTATTGTTAACGATCGCTTGATGCGGAGGTCTGATCTCATTGCGCGTGCGCATTACGCAAGATGAAAAATGGCAGAATGGTTACCTACGATGCATGGATATTTGCTCTATTTTCCAATGAAAATCATTTCCTGAAAATTCTCCCACGATATTAGCAATGAACAGTTCTTTTTTCTCGAGATAAGACCAGCCATTTCTCAAATATGACTATGCTTAATGTGCCATGCAAATCCTATAGACAGTGCCCATGTGACTGAGCTTCCGCGCTTGTACTTCCAGATATCTGTTCATAACGCGCCTGCTTAAATGTACTCTTGAAGAAGTGAGCACTGAAGGCGGATTTATGGATTTCCATCGTTGCATCCCATTACATGCTTGCAAAACAGCATTACATAATTCTTCAAATCTGAACTACATTCTCTTCACTGCATTAGTTAACGGTTAACTCTGGATAGTAGTTGATTACGTCATCGAAATCGGCTGAATTTTTACAGCTCAAAATTCTTCACTTTCATACGAGCTGACGTTGTAATTGCGATACATTTCACAATATAAGCGGGTTGCGAAATAGAAAGATAATTCATCACTGATGGAGCATTAAAAATTGCAAACGGACTTTCGACTTTCTTTATTACGCTTATAGTCCCAAAGAGGTTTCAATCAATCTCGTCGTCTTTTTGTTGAAGTTTGGCTCGTTTGTTCATAATAGGAACTGTTCCTTCAACCTAGGTCGTTAATATTTTGTTAAAAGTTCCAGAGGCTCTCCTAGGTTAAAATTTCCTAACATATGTGTGCATAAGCTCGCTGTTCTGATTTTTTTCTTGATCCACTGTAACAATCGGAAGCACGCTTATTTAGTCTTATGCCGGAAAAGTACCCTTTCAAGTAGAGAATTTTTTGAAGAATCAATTTTGAGTCCACTGCGAAAGTAAAAACCCCTCTTCAAAATATTAAAAAAAAAAAAGATTTTTCAACAGATGACCTCCCAGGCAAAAGATTCACGAATATATTAACGGTCCACGAGTTTGAAATGCGGCAAATGGACATTTTGCATCCTGACAATTCCATAAATATTTTAACGAACGATGATCCTTCTCATCTTTATGATGAATTTTGCCGTTGCTTACTAATCTTTCTGCTTCTTTCTGCTGCGCAAGCAACGATTCATATCTTTCATTCAGTTTAAATAAATGCTGCCTAATTTATTCGTTTTCTAAACACATTATTCGCCTGCAACGCTTCTCCTTCCTCATCCTTTCCGCTCTTCGCCTCCCCACTCGCTAAAAAACAAACATCTGCAATCACGGATGTCACTTTGCCATTAGTCATCCTGCTCAATGTGCATGTGCACGATGACGAAGTTTCTGCCCGAAGCAGTTGCGAGCCGGAGCTCTGCGACCAGTTGCCGGACACTCACTACAAAAATACGAATTCAAATATTTGACAGTAAGGTGTAATGCTTGTCTCATCAACAGCGAAGTTCCGAGTCAAGACGTCCATCTATCGTTCTTTTCCGTAGTTAATCATCAATAATGCGTTGCCCATCTTATTTGTTCAATTCTCAGTTGTCTTTCGAAACAGTTTCATAGATTCAATAGCTTCACTCAGCGACCACTGATTCAGTCATCCGGCCAGCAGACGAATTTGCATATGTATAATGATGCCAATCGAGCCGCTAGTCACTTAGCCACTGGTCATTTTCTGCTAGCTGTCCGTTCGTTTCTGGTAGGAACCAGCCATCGGAAGCGCATGTCTAATTGAAGAGTGTGAAGAAGGGCTTGTACTATCTAAGGGTTTAGAATGACTCAGCAATTCAATAAAGTGGCTATTGAGTTGAGTAGTACGTGGGTGGTAAGTATCGACTTAAACTAACAAAGCACTGCCATAGCGACAAGCAACAGCGCCCTCTAGCCATCGGCACAATATTCACATTGATTTCTACTACAGAAAACGAAATGGTCTCCATGGAGAATTGAAATCACGCTGCGGCAAGGGATCGCGATCATTCGATTAATACCACAACGACTTTCTTTTAGTATCTTTATTTGGCCCAAAACAATACTCTGTGGGGCGAAAAAGTGACTCGAAATCAAGGTTCTGGGACAGGAAAATTTTCTAGCAATATCTTGGGAAAACAAGTGCCTATCCGAATTCTTGAAAGTCCCCAAGCTGTGATTTTTCTTCGTTTTTTTTCTCATTTGGGAGGTAGGACCTCTGTTCAGGCGCAGACACTTACTGATGTTACTCTGTAGATAAGGCTCGAAGCAGTTTCTTGAATGCTGCAGCTGAACTTATGGTTCCTTTGAGCGTGAGACCTTCGCCAATTTTCGTGGAGCCACGTACTTGAAAGAGCAGCTGAATTTTTGTGAGCGTCAAAGCTGAAGCCCGAGTAAGGGTTTTTTGAATGTCGAGACTGACTCGAGTATTCTCCAGAGGCATGGACCGCAGCTCAAGAGTCACAACACGAGCCAAAATTCTTTGTAGGCCATAGTGGTACTGTAATATCTGCATGAGTCAGCCAGGGCAAACTGTTGCTACGAAGAAAAGCCGAAGCCAAATTCTCTTAGGAGCCGTTGAGCACATTTTGACTTCCCTGAAGTCAGGTCGAGCTTTTGGAGCTGTACATGGATATCCGAAAAATCTAATTATTAAAGTCTAGTTTGAGACACGAAACAAGCAAGCTTAACCTTCGGTCTCTGAATAACAGCTAATAAATAAGAATATGCCGATACTTAATGTCCAGGTTCCCACTCACTGTTATGATGGCATCATATAATCAGGCATTGTTGCAGATTGTTTATTGGGCCTATTATGGACTTCTCGTGCAATAACCGCGATATGTGTGCATTGCTGACCGATATTGCTCACCTTGCAAACCACACGACCTGATGCTTCGTGTGTTCACTTTTGCGAATTTGTATTGCTGTAATATTTGCAATTATCGTAGTATGAGAACGATTTATAAACCCTTATTAAAGAATTGAGTTCAGACTTCTACTTCGGTGATAAAATCCAGTACAATGGAATGAATACCAATAGAAGACTATATAGGCCAAAAGCCATCACCGAGATATAAGGTGAATGTCGAGAAAATAACTAGAGAAGCACAAAAACCCATCAACCTATAACAGTGTAAACTGGCATGATGACGGTCATAAACGATGCCAAGAGGCAAAAATTTCCATAGACTTGAAGACAACCTTTTCAGCAGATTTAAATGCATCAAACCTCAACCAGTCAAAATTTTTACAACTTGTTTGAATCTTAAAAGATTCACGTAACTCAATAGCCACGTTGATTTGGTGTTCTTTCCCTTAACATCTTCCCCAACGTTGTGCAATAATATCACTATATGAAAATTGATCATTCACAATGAAAACTACCTAACGAACTCGTATTACAACGATGAATTGCAATGAAATCCCACTTATAATGAAAAATAAATATTTATGCAATCTGCATTCGATCAGTTAACCGAACAAAGATTTCAATAAGTTTTCGAGGTTAATTGAAAGTGTTTGGTGAATTCAAATTTTTATATCTGAAAATACAACGTAAGAAGAATGTAATAAATTAGGAAAGGAAATAAATTCCTGAGTGATTAATGAAATATGGAGAAATGATTCGTAGATATCGGTTAAAACAGGAGAGATTTAGTGCAGCTAGAGTATTGAAGAAAACAATCAGTGGACATCAATTTGCCACTGGAAAAAGGATGGTGTGCAAATAAACGGGAAAGAAAAAAATAAGACTTCACACACTACTCAGATGTCAAAAGCGATATTATTGAGTGTCACTCGGCAAGCAGTTGGATTTTATCAGGTATCGGACGATGATTACTAAGACTCAAGCAAATCCCCGCTCGAATTTCAGTAATAATCTTTCAATCAACCCAAAAGAACAATTTCAAAGTGTCTTCTTTAGCGTGTGCGGACACTGCTGTTCGCCATGAGGGGTTTTACTCGTGCAAAAAGAACCTAAACGTTCGATTATGCTGCATTATTAGCTAAGCTAATATTTCAAAATAATGCTAGAATAATATGCATGAACCTGTCCAGTCTACTTCAATTGGAAAAGATTTATGATGCGAATACAACGAGCCTATTCTCTTAGGCTACAACTATAATCACTCAGCTTTAATAAACAAAAACATCAGTGAAAAGGATCAACAACGCAGACAAACAAAAAGACCAAGCAATGCACGAGCATCTTTCATCTCTCCATATCTGTCCACAAGTGATCGATGAAAAATATCGAATACGATGCTTGTCTATCGAACATCTCAATTTGAGAAATCAAATAGCACAGCTTAGCACACAATAAATTTACTTAGACAATCAACAAAATTCTGAGAATCATAAAAATGACTTATTTTCTACTTTCCACCTTTTTTAAAGAGTTCAACAATTTTATTCAAAAAAAAAATAATAATAATAGAATATAGGCCTATAANTAATTTTATTCAAAAAATAATAATAGAATATAGGCCTATAACCCTAATATCTTCGCCTACTGTCCTATTATCTTGTCTTGGATTATTATCATCATGCGATTCCACCGATCAAGGGTCGAAAGTCCCATAGGATACAACTCAATCAAGCAAAATTCAGCCACTATAAAAAGACATCCGACAATTTAATGGACAAGTGGCCGCTCAAAAACCCTCCAGACCCAATCGATTCTATCTAATGAAACAACACAAGAAATAAGCATCAAATTCTTTCGACAAAGCAAACGACGTTATCGCAAAAATAACGTCGAAACCGAATTTCTATACGGTTTTGAACGAACGGTTTTCGAGAATTCCTCCGCTGTAACCCATTTATAATCGCTCACTTCTTTTGCATTCACCTTGAAATTGTGAAGCGGCGCCATCAATGCACTGAAGAAGAAAACCTGAAAAAATTAGGCGATTATCTACGCTTTGCAATATTCTACTATAAACTAGCTCATTTCGACGTACTTACAATAATGAATGCTGATAGAACCTCAAGGTTTATATATATATGTATATTTTCTTCCTCAGCCAATCACTTCTGGGCTAAGCACTTAAATGCGCCACTAATCGGACTAACGCTAAATGCACAAAATGATGGCAAACGAATAGATGACGTTGGTATTTATTGGTGTCGAGATTATTGCACGCTATCACTGCAAATGCTCTTTTCTTTGAAATTTGTCATTTCCGGAGATTTAATTAGCAATTTGTGCGCTTCTGACCTAATTTGCCAGAAATCTTGCGGATTTCAATTTCAGACAAAGACTTATCCACCAAAGTGTCTCAATCTAAATTCATCTAACCGTAATCCACATTAATGTCAAGTACTAAAGTGTAAAGAAGAACTTTCGACTAGATTGATACACGGTTAGCGAAGAGAAAGGTCACCTTCGGATTCCAATCTTCCAGAATGCATTAGTCGCTAATGCCTCGGAGGATGGATTTCAATCACGTTCATATGTAAACATCGAGTGCAAACATCACACAATTATTGCTCTGCCTTTGCCATCTACTCACAGTTGCAGTGGCATCAGCAAAAAAAAGCTCAATAAGCAAGGTGATTTCAAATATACGAAGAAATAAACAGCTAGTCTACCGCCAACTGATAACTGCAATTTGAATTCTATTTCGCAGCACTGAGATGAACGAGATCAAACATAGCCAAGTTTTGAATCACTGCTGTGTTGTATGTGGCCGCATAACCGCAACCCTTCTGCAAGTCAGCATGGAATTGCCGTAAAGGGAATAAGCGAGCTCCTTAGCAGGCTATGTTTTCAGCATTTCAACCTGTCAAATGGACGTCTTGAACAAACAGAGAGTAAAAGTAAGAAAAACACGAAAGCAAGGCATCGTAATGTTTCACCCCAAAAGTCCACGATCCACTCCCAAAGTGGATCACGTATTCAAGGTTCCAGCTTGCCCTAGAGGCCAAATTGAAACAGGAACGAGTTGGGAAGAAAGAAATGCAAAGCCTAGGCATGAAAGAAAACAAGGCGATCGCCATTCGGTGAAACATCTAAAATTTAGCAGTGGAAAGTCAGTGAAAAGTCGGCGCCACTGAAAAGAGAGAGGAATGTGGTCAATGTTATGGTAAAAGCTGTCTGAAAGAAGCGGTCAATGTTATGGTATCAGGTGCACGAACATGAGTGCAATTTCAGTAGTAGCTAAAAGAACCAAAAGAACCCGAATTTCGCAGAGAATTCTCAGCTGTCAGCTTAGACAAATCTTTATACATCAAGAGAAGAGAGTGAAGCCAGAGAAATTCTCACAAGAAAAAAAAACGATGAAGGAGCGCTGAATTGCCAACGCACTCGATAGCATCCTTCCGAAAAGTTTCTAGCCACATCATCGACTAGGAGAATTACACGACAGCAAGAATCCCCCGTCAACCTCATCAACTGCGTATTGAGCATATATCTGATGCGCGTGGTATTTCTATGAGATTTTACACCTTTAACTATATGAATGACGTCATACCTATTACAACGAAAGAAACCCAAATCCGAANNNGAAACCCAAATCCGAAGAGATCTTCTTCACCGAGTCAGAGTAAAAAAATCAAGGAAATGGCAGTGAAATTTTTGCTTCCGTTGATAAGACAGGCATGCTGTCTCGCAAGTGTGCAACCTTCCCATAAATTGAGAACGTTCCCAAAAGCAAATCTTCGCTCTTTCCCGCATGCATCCCGTCAGTTTTTGGGAAAATTCATATTCTGGAGATCATGCCCGCATACCCATTTACGTCATCTGAGTATAGATCCACTACGTCAATTTAAATCAACCCTACAGCGCATATTCCAAACCACTCAATTGCCCAATTGCGAAAATCGGTGCCCTCATCCTCGGATAGGTCCTTGACGCTTCGTTCAGCTTAAGCTTCCGACAACATGGCACAGTGACGCCACGAAAACTGTCGCATGCTCATTGAAGCTTTTGAAGATGCAAAATAAACCATCAGAAAAATTTCTGTCTTCTGATAATGGCGTCATGAGACGCTACGCCTTAGAGTCTCTACCATATGAACAGTGCCGTAGTGGGATGCTGGCTTTATCGGTAGTTATGCGCGCTCATGCTCTTAAGACATTCAACAAAATAACATAAATTTTCTTCTCACTACATCAGCCTATGAGAATAAAATTACTTTCTGCTTTAGAAGGCACATTCTCTTCCTGCTGTAGTTCCTTAACACATCTCTCTTTCTCGTCACGGTATATAGATCGTACGCATAAAATCGGAAAAGAGCCAGCTAACCTTAGCGCCGACGGATTTATTCGTCTCATTCCTCTTCAAACCTGACGGATATCGATAGGAGTACACCGAAAACGGTGCATTGCCGGAAACGGTTGCATGAAGTGCACCCTTGGCAATACCGCTCAGACATCGTTCCGCTGTCTACAAATCAAACGCCACATCAATTCGCAGCTTACATGAAAACAGCACCTTGTCGTTTTTGATCAACTCTGCACTTAATAATGATCAATCAAACTATGTCTAAGCTAAATACGCACTCTAAATGGAAGCTAGAAGTTTTAGTCTGAGGATAGATTTGAGCCTCAGGATATGACTTGCCAAGAAAAAAACGCAGCGACAAATACCGGAGGATGAGATATCTAAGGAAAAGAAAGAAATTCTTCAAAGGCCAAACTGCGAACACATTTTCAAAGCAGAATTTGAAGTGAATCGCCGAAATTTCCTCTACTTCATTCTACACTTCTAAATCTCCCAATCCCCTCCTCACAGCTCTACGACTGGGATGCACACAGATACTTCGTAAATTTTGCATCATCGATGTAATGAATATTATGGCTGTATACGTTCTGCAACACCACACAATGGAATAGAGTGACTTCTGCATGTGTGGGGAGGTGCATTTGAGAGACTGACGCGATACGCCATCCAGCACATGATCTTAACAGGACAGTAACGACCTGAATCTTCAGAAACGACCATATAGAGCATAAAAGTGTGGCATCCGTGCAGTTAGTCGTTTGATCAAGAAATCACAACAAAAAAGCTGTTTCTAGGCAATATCAACCTGGTTGTGTGAAGTAAATGACTCGGAAATTTCGTAATGCTTCCAACAGTTACCTAGAGTATGACTAATAAGAACTAAACTGCAAGATTAAAGGATGATATCCTCATCTCACTTACTACACCCATTAAATCCTACCAGTGCTACCAAGTGCAAATTCAGTGACAGATATACGTCTATACGTAAAGAGATAGCAGTGCCTACGCAGAATTTGCAAGAACTTGTAACATTGTATCTAAAACAACCCATTAATACTAAACGATTGATGCCAGCAGTTACAAAAATGCTCAATATGAATGTTTTAGGTGATCATTTGACTTATTCACGAGTTTCCGAAGTGGATACACATGCTGAAGAGGAGGGATGTAGGAGGGTGAGGGGGGGGGGGGGGAGGGCGGAGGCAGAGGTCAGAAAAATGGACCCTCAGACGGAATTCTGAAGATGTTTTCTCTTTGGCACTTCGAACTTCAAATATTTTTGTAAAAATTATCTGAATATAGGTTCCCATCCATTGTTACACGCTTCTGCACATCTCTTTGCAAAAAGTGCATCATGCATGTCCACATGTGCAACATCGCATTTCTTTTCTCCTCGGGTCTTTGCGTATATCAAGAAGCCCCCAGAGGTATTATTTACTTCAAAAAAGTGTCAGTAACTTACCTCTTTTAAATTTTCGTCGCAACGATTTGCAGTTTGTGGAAGTATCCATGGCGAAGAGTAACCATCAGTGCGGTTGAACCTCTGCTTTACGACGAGTAACAACTTCTCACGCAGTTTTCGTCTCGAAGACGTATCCTTATTTTCTTCTACCTTAAAAAATGCAAAAGAATGGATGCAACCTTATAATATTAGCAATTCAAAGTCTGTTGTAATAAAGAAGTCAACGAAAATTTGTAAGTGGGATATTCAGCTCCTTGCCAGAAAGGTTTTGGAAGTTTTGCAATCGTTTGCAAATTGCAATATTTGCAACTGCAACCAAAATCTTTTGAATTTTTTTGTTTATTTTCTTACAAACGTTACATTGCCAAAATTTGTTTCATGATCTTTCAAATGCAAGCAGAAGGAAGTTTTTCTTGAGTGTTTCTACAGTTGTTATGGCATTGAAAGAAAATGATCACTAGCAACCGTTTATTTATATTCGGACAGTTACGCGACATCATATCCCACTCGGTATGCGTTTCCATTTTTATGGGCTTTTGAAAATTTGTCTCCGCAGAAGTGCATAACGGTGGTGTCGTCGTTGTACGGGTGTATATTTGTCTATCAACTAGTAGGGACTTTGCAATTGCTGATGCCAGAGTTCGAAATTTTGAAAAATATAACCAACAGCGCTCTCAAAATGATCGATCAACATCGAAACGAGTTGTCGACAATAAAACATGTCCCAAACTTCATAAGCGTTCCACATAGACCTCTTAGGTTGAAGAAAATAACAAAGCGCACCAAAGAAACTAGCACAATACGTGCCCTCACAGCTCCACTCCTCACACCGATCAGCTTTAAAAGTTGCCAAATTAACAATAAACTCTTACCATATATTAATTGAAGCAACTGCTTGTATAATTGATTCCCACGGGGAAAAAAGTGGGATGGCACATATACATATATAAAAGTACAGCCATATAAAAATGCTCTTTATAGCCTCTCATTTTCAGGCGAATGCTTTGTTTTGTTTCAGCAAAGAACACCGACGAGAATGGTTGCAGTTAAACTATGAATGCATTATTTTGCATACTTATATTAGTCCATTATTTGTTGATGCGGCTGCCCTCTCCGATGACCGCAATCTCAAAATGAGTTGTAGTACTGTCATCCCTTATTGAACGCTTCTTCAACTGTTTTCTTGAGCAAACGACAACTCACACATCGTTCGTTCCACTATAACCGTTGTGCTCGTCACCACATAAAAATATGGCTCAGGAAGCAATTATTCGGCATCAGCATCCGTTAAATTGTGGTTCCGGGAGGGTTCAAATATGGTTCGGGAAGCAGTTATTCGGCATTAGCATTCGTCAATTTTTTCAGCAAACCCTCACGCAGTTAGTGAGATATCCACCCNGTTATTCGGCATCAGCATCCGTCAATTTTTTCAGCAAACCTTCACGCAGTTAGTGAGATATCCACCCTCCCCCCTTTCCCCCCATCAATTCTCCCAGCTTTCCAGGCTGGTATTTACCAGTCAAATTTTACATCTATCTCCAACACCGCTGCCGTCTTTTTCAGGGTGACATTTTTCGATTTGGAAGGAATCAATGGAGCTTCTAGGAAGGAACTTCTAAAAAGTTCGGTGTGAAATGGAAAGCGCTCGAAATCTTAAGGGCGAGAAAGTATGAGTGCAACGGTTTTTGACAGCTTATTTCCTCTTACTTAACCAATCCTGCAAATCTTGCTTCAATTCCTCTCGCAGCACCACAGAAAATTATGCGGACTGATATGGGTTTTAGGCAGCGCTGTAACCGAAAAAGGGAACGGAATGAATATCTAGGATAGATTATAGCATGAAAATGGCATCCATACACTACATGCACATGGCTTATGAGAATGAAATACTTTGAGATTTACAGGCAAAGCTGGAAATGTCTCCTCTTAGATAACTGGGACGTAACACAAAGAGGAGATGCGATGAGGGGGAATGAAGCATATATCCGGGAGCAAAAAAAACGTTCCTTTTCCCCGGCAACCCAGGATGTATAAAAACACTTTATATTTATTGCAACAAGAAATNCGTTCCTTTTCCCCGGTAACCCAGGATGTATAAAAACTAACTTTATATTTATTGCAACAAGAAATTACCTTACTAAGATCGCCAATGGCGAATCGTTTTCTCAGTGTTTCGCCTCTCTTCACCCAATCGTCTTTCTGCGCTTCAGCGGTCATGCCAATCTGTTCATCCAGCGCGCTTAGCTCCTTCCCTTCAGCTTCAAGCTGTGCTCGCTTAGCTAACAATCTGAAAATGAGTGGCCAATGAAAGCACAAATTCAAATAAGCCTCAAGCACAAACCCAACGTCACAAAATCCATAATCAATCCAAGATTATGAATTGAAAAAGAAGCGTAACATCAGATAATTGAAACAAAATTCTCATTGGCGCTTCGCATAATGTGGATCTGAATTTCCTCAACAACGATTCAAAAATTTCCTTCCTATCATTTCAAGCCTTCAAAGCAATTCATCCTCGCTTCAGTCTATTATATATAACAATTGTCTTTGTATCTGCCTGTCATCTACATGCATAGTTATTAATGGCTGATTCACTTCGCTTCACTTCGCTTCACCTCGAGATGATGAGCTTCAGACGAACTTCAAACGATCCTCTCCCAAGCTGCATTACCCAACATTTTTTTGGAGTTATCTAAATAGGCGTCCTACGTTTGGTTCATAGAATGTGCATCATACCTACTTTGCGAGCAGTTCCTTCATTTCATGTAAGAGTACAGAATTCTTGAAGAATATGACCGAGTTGTATTATAAGACATTTGCCCCATATTGTAATGAGGATAAAAGCAACAAATTGACTCACTTGACGTCTTTGACATGCTTCAATTCAAAATCAGACAGCAATGATCCTTCCTCCTCGATACGTCTCAAGACGTCGACGTATCGCCGTTCCACTTCTGTCATCACTGGCGCGATGATCGGTTGTCTCAAAAGTGCCACTCCAACAAATATGTCCCATTGCTGTGAATCCGCCACAATTCCAACACGTGTCTTCGCTGTGCACATACAACGGACCGGAAACACCCAACTTCGAATATAACGTGCACAAGGTGGCATCTACGTGAACGACGAAACTGCACTGAAATAGAGCGAGGGAAAATGTGTAAGATGTAATAGATGGTATATGGCGAGTCATGTTTTACCCAATCCTGGTAAAGATGGGAAGAGCAAGGGGTTTAGTGCAATTTGAAAAATAATATCCTCGCGCATTCCCCGCTGAGTATTCGCTCGTTAGGCCTTCGACGTGTCTTGACGGGGGCTTGAACAGTATAACTAGACGGTTTTACCCATCCTCCGGCAGAGATGTTAAACTGCGACTAGGCCTCACAAAAGCGCTCTTCATCAGATCGCTTTTTCCAAGTGATAACGGAATGCACACGTCATGGTCTGCCTAGCCAGTGGATCACGTATCATCTTTAGGCCGCAGTCGCATGTAGAATAATAAGAAAAACAGTCGGTCGGTGGTTGGTGAGAGGCTGGTATTGATCTCAGATGCTGCCGCTAACGTACCTAAAGAACTTGGCCTCTCGCTGTGCACCTTTGCCTGCGGCGGCTTAACGAGCGAAGGTGTTCTCCTCTTTAAAGAAAAGGAGAAAATAATCTGCGATATACTGGGGTTTTGCGAAGTGGGAAGAAGGGAAGGTCTTGCAACAACGTTGCAGAATGACGACGCAATTTCTCTGCCGAGGTGAAGAAACGAACAGAAAAGGTAGAAGCGGCTTTATCGTTTGGAAAAAGTGGGCTCCAAGGATTCCCTCCTGACAGATGCACGCCAGTAGCGTTCGCACTCTCTCAAATCATCTCAACGAAAAAGCAACTCTCAAGTCATACAGGTGTATGCCCCACCTTCGCTGATTGAAGACGAAAAGATTGAGGGATTCTATGAATGCGTTGGATGGACAGACTGTCCCTTAAAGCGAATTTCATAAATTCGAAAGCTGTCATACGTCGCAATCGTCTCATGACGAGAGAGCGCTATTTGGGAAACACTTTGACTTAACATCCATTCCCACCGATGTACAAAGAGATTACTCGTTGGGAAATCCTCTTCTTACCGATGCATTACAAATGTGATGTTTCGTATGAGAATTCGATGTTCGATTGAATGCATATATAAGCTTCACCACAAGCGTATGAATCATTCGACCACAAGTCGCTAAACAGCCAGAGTCAAGCATAATTACACCATTATCATGAGGGTCTTTAACGCAAAGTGAGGGAAGGGAGACTAGATGAGGGGTTTGTCGGGAAGTACGGCATGGTGACCGAAAGAACAGTGGGGAGTGCTAAGCCTTGATGGTGATGGCATGAGGGTGTTGCATCGGAAGTAGCTGGATCAAGAAGGAACCTTCAAGTAGATGGACATGGAAGCAAAATTGAACTCGATTCCGTTCTCATGAAAAAGAGACGGGTTCTCGGCGACATATCAATTCCTTCACTCTTCAACACCGACAGTGACTAAAGACGTTTACTTGCCGAAGTGACCTTAATTTGAAGGTGGGACTACCGAAAAGCAGAAGAACAGCATTGCGCCTAACTGTTCACGAAGGAAAGATGCTAGCAGGAATTGAACATCGCAAATAGGAAATTGCAGAAGGTATAAACACTGAATACCAATCGCTTAAGAATGAAGTGAAGGAATTCATCAAGGAGATACGCGTAAGCTTCTTGAGAAAAAGAAGGAGTAATACCCATACAGTCGACTAATCTTTTCTGAGTGAACAAAAAAGAAAACGACTCATCGAAGACATCCTAAAACGCCATAAAATACGCCTCTTCGGAAACGGCGGAAGAAAACAAAAGTCTGGAAAAGTGTAAAAGAAGTCTGATCATATACAGCAGTAAGCATATTGCCCTAAAAGAAAGAAGTGAAGAAAGATCGGCAAAAAAAAGAGAAAAAACTCGAGGAAGCAAGTTCAGCTATTCCAGCAGTATTAATGAGCAAAGTGCGTTATGGTCTATCCAGCATCGACGGGAACAAAGCTCCCGCTCTAGGCGGAATCTTGGTGAAGGCGTTGAAGGCAGATGGAGATTGTCTCTGGAAGGCACTGGTGGGCTGCAGAAAGTGCTAACGGAAATGGATAGAGATTGGAAGGCGCAAAAGTATTTCTGAAGAGCAACGAACTAAATCCAAGTTTATGTAAGCAAAAGACTTGACTTGCGACGGAATAAGACCTGGCGAAGAACTTATCGAAGAAGTGGAAAGATACATCTATTACGGGCAGGCAGTCAGGACGGACAGCGATTTGAGGAAGGAAGTCTATAGAAGAAAGAAAGCCGCCTGTGGTGAATTCAAAGAAATATCTGCCATCAAGAAGTCGAAGCTCAAGCGAGAAACAAAGGCGAGATTATTCAACTCCACAGTTTCAAGCCATACGGCAGCGAAACGTGGCTGTTAACAGCTGCGGCCTCGGTCATCGTCGCTGCCGGAAGTCGAAGCTGTCGTCATAATGCAATCCTTTATTCCCCGCCGCAATGTCGTAAATTCATCTTTATAGTAACTTCAGAAAGTGGTTTTTGATGCAGCGAATATGGGATATAAGGAGAGTTGATATGGTGGAGGTGGAAGGAGAAGTGTATTGACCGCCCGGGTTTCTCCTCATCTTCCCCATAGCCGGCGTGCCTTGAAGATTGTGAAAGTAAACTGGCCTCTTCCCTCCTTTGTTTCTTCCCTTTGCTGCTTGTGTTGACGAACTCTTCCCATCGGTCCCTCTTCATCGAACAACTGCTACCTTCTCGCTTCTTTCTGATGTGCTTCCTTACGGAAATGTCAAACGTAGGTTAAAAAAAAACCTCTTTCAATTTATTAACGTTTAAGCGCAACGAAAANTAAAAAAAAACCTCTTTCAACTTATTAACGTTTAAGCGCAACGAAAAACCACGTTATGATACTAGCAACTTATTAATTGCAAACAGCACTATAGGAGAACGAAATGGCCTATCAACCGAATGCCCAAAACATCTCAGGAAAGGTTATAAGGTCACCTTCGTCGATGTTCGATTACCTCTTATACACTCATCGTGTAAAATGTAAGCACTACGAAACGAACAGCAGTAACTAACTACTCGGGGCAAGTCAAAACATCAAGAAAGCAATCGTTAGACATGTCTTTGATTGAGCGACAATTATCGTAACCAAATGCGATCATATTGAGCTAATCAATGAACCGCAATAATTTAGCTATCTGCCCTAGTGGCCATTAAACAATTAAATGCGTTAGACTCTTAGCAACATCAACCATCCTATTAAAATGGCCATTGTAATTTTCGCATTTCTATGGATATTGCGAATTTAATTTTTTCGTTCATATTGCAAATTTTATATGGAAATGACTCCGAANNNGACTCTTAGCAACATCAACCATCCTATTAAAATGGCCATTGTAATTTTCGCATTTCTATGGATATTGCGAATTTAATTTTTTCGTTCATATTGCAAATTTTATATGGAAATGACTCCGAATACGTATCGAATTTTTATGTATCGAAAAAAGAGCAGGCTATCTTGTAGTCAAATAGCATGAACAAAACATTGGATATAAATTGAAGAATTATCGCAATTGAATGAGTTAGTGAACAAATTGAATGAATAATCGAACGGTGAGGCATGAAAAATGATGCACAAACGCGTCTTTATCGCCCTCATAGTTAAGGGTTGCAATGAGTCGCACAGCGGAGAAGAACTTGATAGAGCTGAAGTAGATCTGCGTTAATATTGCCTGTTGGAAACAAAGGAACATAGCTATTTCTCTTTTTAAGCGACAATCTTTACGCATGAACAAATGCGCTATACCATCGGGCGTCATGACTTTGCAAAAGCTGCTCAACTGCCAACATTTTGCTACTTGTTTCCCTTCTGATGTTTTATTCATCATAAGCTTAGATTGACGAAGCTACACTCTTCTAGCATTGCTCAAAATTGTCCCAATCACTTAACATTCCTCAACTTCACAAAACTACATCAAACTTCGCGAGCAATCGCGATAGTGGTAGCCTTAGGGTTTAACTAATCAGATATTTTACGCTGTTGTTGATTCAAAACATTGCGCATTCCAAAATGAAACCACACGCTCAAAACTTTCAGAAATTCTGGAAATTTAGAGCGGAATCCACATAATCCGGGAGCTCCACAGCAAAATTTAATCGGTGAACCTAATGATTTTGATTCCGCAGCACTAAGACCGATTCTTGGCGTGAAGATCTAATCGTCTCTGATTTAATGCTCACCAGAAGATCANTGATTTTGATTCCGCAGCACTAAGACCGATTCTTGGCGTGAAGATCTAATCGTCTCTGATTTAATGCTCACCAGAAGATCAATGACGAACATCATTTCCGGTTGTTGTTTCATATTTTTGTTGCTGTTTCGTCGTTAATAATACCAACACATCATGTAGCAGCTTCTGAGATATCTGCGGCGGCATTTAGACCATTGCAAGTCATTTTACATATACGATGCGCCTTCTTAAAGAAAACGATTTATTTTGGCATATTTTGACGGAATACGGTGAGTACTAAGCAGAATCGTTGTGATGAATACCTATGCAAACGTAAGAGAGAGGAGGCTCATAGGGTGCGGAGGAGGAGGAGGCGGCGCAGGATGGGAGGGTTGGACGTCGAAGGGTGAGCAGTAGTGGACGAACGGTCGACGGGAGCGTTCTCCCCGCTAATTCCTCTTCTCCGCAAGAATGTCCACTAGTCGGCTAGGGCTGCTTATATGTGGGTCCTGCCAATGGTAGACTTCGATCCCAGTCAAAGCCGATCTCAAAACATCAGCCATCACATTGAGCAATTTTAAATTCTTACGACATTGTTGTGGGAAATTTTTTTTCCCCGATGGGCGGACAGCGCTAAGTGCACTGTGCATTTTGCGGTGACAGTAAAACAGGTAGTTACAGCTGGTGACAAAGTCGTGCGGGTGTTCATTGTATCGAACGTGATCCCAACGATGATGTTCAAATGATCCAAACCTGCGCAAGAATGCGAAAGTGTCTCACGATGCCGGGGCGTATCGCAAGCCGGAAGCGTCATAGGAGACCAGCATAGTCGAAAGCTTTGTTCTGCGAGCTTTCAGCTGATACTGCTTTTAGCCAAAGTTACCGTTATAGAATTCCTCGACAACGAGCATAGAGCTTGCGCATTGCCCCATTTTCCTCGATTCCCCTGTTTTCTTGAAAGGGAGTAAAGGGCGTGCTAGATTTCTGTGTAGCTCACAGCCGGCATGATGCCCACAAATTAAGAAGCTGCCCAACTTATTGGAGTTATTTACGAAGCTAGCAAGGTGCTCACAAACTTAGGAAGTTTGCGCTGACCACTTTAGCTATGGACGGCTCATCAACCTGATAACTGCTCCGACGAGACTGGCGACGTGCACTTTGTTCGCGAATATGGTGACTGCACGCCGACGACTTCGATCATGAGTGCATCGAGCAGAGGCCAGTGCATGGTGCCTGTCATCATCCAGTAGGGCATAGTGCCCATGAATTTTCTGTCTATCCGCTCGATGACTGCGCTGATCGAAAGCAGTGGGAAGGAATCGACGAATCACCGGAAGGAAATAGCAGGATTGGAAATATCGCATTCGCATTCAGAACCACCATATAGCTTGTTGCTACGAACAGTTTTAAAGTTCCATCCATTTCGGCATTCATTTGGAAATAAAAAACAGAATAACATGGCGAAGAACATTACACATGAAGTTATTTTATGGTCGCCTTTGAAATTTTGATGAATTCAGGCGATTACTTTATATCGATCCTAATGTGCCGCTGATTTTCACGAACAGTATACAGGCTTAATTACACCTTCCAACCCCAGCGGTCAACTCTCCTTGCTTTGAGGTTTGCAAGAATTTGCGAATCTTAACGAAAAATAGAAGTAAAGAGCTTCATATCACTTGATCACTTGATT
>JAARMF010003837.1:0-17803 GCA_022844705.1 Toxascaris leonina
CAACGGGATTGGGTTAGTTGGGCGACTGCCAAGTGGTCCTGCCTACAATCGGTCAGCTCGATAAGATGACAGATAATGGCGCGGCCGTCAGATATGGCGATTACCTGCGAATATGTTGAATAAGAAGGCGCGAACCAACCCACGGCGAAATTTATCAGGGCGCGATGGGGTTGGCGGTGGCACGCCAACACTTAAAAAATGGTCACATTACTCATTGACGGTCATTGACATCACGGCGAGTATGACCTGCCGAAAAAGATCTCAGCCCCTGTTGCCCTGTAGGTACTTCGTGGATGAAGAAAGGCTAGGAGAAGGAAGCTCCGAATAACTGAAACCTATGTCGCCAGCAGGCCATGTACTACTCGCCACAGCAATATGGAAAACAAGAACGCGGCAGACCGCCAACAAGATGGGAAGATCCGCCGTGACGTCTACGTGGTGTTGCTTGGCTGCGGCGAGTTCACGATTGGGAAAGATGGGAAAATTGCCAGCTGCATCGATGAAGAGAACGACGAATTCGATGAAATCGCAGCTGTTGCAGTTGTGGAGCTGCATCATACTACGCTTATAACCCTTATGAAATGGGAAGTGTCCCGCATACAAGCAGAAAAATCATTCATTTCGGTAATACAATCAACGGAAGTGTAATACAGTGGTCTAAAGCAAGTAGAGAAGTCTGTTATGCGTAACTCGAGTGGAGCACATTTCTGATCGTAAGAAAACGCAAAAACGTCTCCAACTGCTGAGAGCAATTTTTTACACAAGCAATTCGAACGTTCCATCACGATCTAAATAAAGTGCTGCATTGACTGCTCATGCTGTGAACTGCATCCAAGTGCGACGTAATGTCCGATTCCTAATTTCCTAATATCCGATTTATGTTCGTTTTTATTTCAGCAGAAGTCCAATTTCCATAGCAGCGGCAGCTATATACATGGCATCACAAGCGTCAAATGAACGAAGGACGGCCAAGGGTAAAACTCTTTGCATCTTTCCAGAAAAGCTCATGCTTCAGGGAATCGTAGGCAGGATATTTATTAATAGGGAATATGCCATACGCAATGAAATGCTCCGACGAACTCATGAGTGGTTCTTGTTGATGAGAAGATCAGCCGTCGAGCACCAAGTTTTTCAGATACGAAATAAATGACCAAATGGCCAGGAATTGGAAAGTGGCGTGTTGAAAAAAGTTGAGGCAAATTTCTGAAAGAAAATCTCGCTGCAGCGGGCGCATGCAATCTCGCTCAATTTAATGCAGTGGTAAGGTGACAGGACTAAGTTTCAAAATGTATAGCTGTCAAAGATCGAAGATAGGATCTATCAAATTCCACATCTCTGTGCCTTTCACCAGTATTGACAAAGCCGGTGGGATGGATTTGAGTTTTGAGACGTCACATGTCAATCAGAAAGACTATGAGACTGAATCTGCGCATCTAGGGGATATACCTGCTGGGGAACCAATAATCATATCTTTTATGCATTCACCTCAATGAATATTGGGTGATGTGATGGTACACCGTGCGGACACATATGTTCGAAATTTCTTCTGCTCTTGTACGCGGAGAGAGTGAGGTTTGGTGCACTTGAGGTATTGCAAAATGATTTCTTCCTTCGCAAGGACTGAATCCTACAACCTGAGGTAATTGAAACACATTCGGCAGGAGGGTCATGGTTGACATGGTTGACTCTCCCAACCAGAGGCTAAAGTGAGCGTATCATTCAAGTCAATAAATTCAATTTTGATCGCCAAACTGAATGTTGACCTGGAATTTGGAAGGGATGAATTTGCTGATATATTACCTTAAAGCAACTAGGAAGGACAGATTACCTTAAAGCAACTAGGTTTATTTGTGAAGGAAGGATGAGGATACAAGAGTGTGACGATGAGAAGTTTTTGCCCTCTAGAACGATCTAGCGATCTTCCAAGCATACGTCGGAAATTGCCGCAAGAACAATTAAAAGGCTGGGGGAAGGAAAGAGAGATGCTTTGCATTCGTGGTGGTTCAGAACTAGCACTGGTTTTTTCTTACGTTTATCCGCCAAAAAAGATGACACTATGGTGGCTGACTTTAAACGCAAAAAACGCTGTATGGGCCTTGATGACTGTTGTGTGAAAGAATGATGATATCGAGAAGACAAACGAGCAAAGCGAGAGTGCTTCATAATTTCTTTAGCACACTGTGAGGCCTCATGACGGCAACATAGGGAATACTGTTGGAATCCTGCTGAATTCAAATTTGGTGTGGAATATCCAGAGAAGCCCGTTTGAAGTTTTGAAGCTGTTATCACACACATGACAGAACTCATTTTGAGGACAGAAGGAGAGCGAAGATGTTGACGACGGGAAGGAAGTCGGCAACCCAGTCTGAAGGAAAAGATTAGTGAAGTGATTGTAAAAAAATGATGTGATGTTGCTAATGAGAATCGAACGGTCCTTGTAACCTTATAGATTGGAAATTGGAACACGAAAATATTGCAGAGATTGGTGCGATTGCGGGCGCCGCCGAAACAACTGTGAAATTGACTTATAAGCTGATGTTACCTTGTGCACACGAGCTGTTCCCGCACGGCTTCAGTTTCGTGGCCATCAGCTCGCTGCCGCCTCAGTGATAGTCTTTGTCGTGTAAACTGCTGCAATATTTCGAGTGCTTTTTATTCTTATTTTGCAGCTGAGAAAAAGCTCAGCGATGATGTTCGGTGAATATGGAGTTGGCATCATATGACTTCACTCGCAGTTGTTGTTCGCTTCATCTGGGCACGTGCTTGTGCATTGTTCGTTTTGTCGCTGTAACCAAGCACATGCTTTTGCATTGGCTGTTGATCACTGTTCTCAACGCTTCTGTGTCCGACATAATTGTTCAAATAGTATTACCTCCCCTCAGGTTTTTGAATATACTTGCTTGTACCGCTGTCTGAGCAGTTTGGCAATAAAGCTAGGTGATAGCGGGAGTGACATGCAGTCGAGAATTCCCAACTTGGCAAACGATACGCACATCGCCGTTGTGGAACTCACTGTCATCCTCAACTGTAACAACCGCATTTTCAAGAGTAGAAGACAATAGCGGTAGTCTGAAAAAAAAAAAACAGCTTTTCTAACAGATTGGCAATTGCAATATGGAAAGGCCATCTTCCAAATAATCTTCCGAACACGGTACCCAAATTTAGAGCGTTCAGTAGTCGCATCTTTCTTCCAGTCACAAAAAGCTTCAAGGCCTACAGTTTACCTCATAATCTGGAAACTCATTTATTTTGCGCAAACACGTCCCCCTCCCCTCCTCCCCTCCCCAATCGCAACCATTTTCCATGTTCTGTAGAAGTCTGTTGCAACTACGACCGCATTTCGGATCAACTGAACGAATTATAATTGAGTTGGAGACATACAGACGGTGACCAATCACGTTTGTAACTTTCGGCCTCGCACACTAATCATACTGAATGTAGGAGGATAAGATGTGGCTTTCCTACTGCTAAGCTACTTAGACATCAGTCCGAATCAAACGAACTATTTATGGTGGCGAAGCCATCTCCAAAGACACCTTCAGACAGTTCCGCACCAAACACTGCATGGTGTTAACAGGAACTAAAGCGGACAGGCTTCGCTAGCCAGAAAATGCGATGCAGGGAAAAGTAGCTCTGTGCTACAAAAACTTGGCCTTCTTGTGTGGGGTCATCGGTAACACAACACACCTCCGCGCTTTCCTGAGGTTCCGTACCGACTTCTACGACGCTTTTCTGCATTGCTCACATAGATTCACTCAAATTGCACTCCGGTCATCTCGCGACAGGAACTCGCATAACCTCGCATCGACTTCGATCCCGTCTTCGTTGAATAAACTCGTTGGCGCAATCGCTGAAAATTGCCTCTCTTCACTGATCATCCTAACACGTGCATAATCGAGTCAGAAGAGCTGCTACGAACTGTGCGGTTCTGATCACGCTTCGGACCTCAAGACGAGCTACTTTTATGGACTGAAAGCAAGTAACATGGTGCACGCAATAAATGCATCCATATCGTCACTCGAGCAAAGGAATCCTTTGCGACAGGATTACTCGTGCATTTGCTTTGTATACGAGCTTTTGACATGATTTGACGAAAATTCAGATTTAATGTAATCCAGGTCATTCCCATCAGAGCGCAAATATCAGTTAGCATATTGATACGAACGCACAAAAAGGCAAGAGTGATGTGAGCAGCTGACAGCAGGAACACCAGAGCTGCAGAACGGTGGGACAGCACATCAGGACATTGATCTTTTCCAGTCAAGCAACAGTCCCAGAGAGGTAGTGTTGAACAATTCTTTTCCCCTTCCCTCTTCTTCACATGCATTTTCCGTTGGGCACTCCAATGAGCACCAGTACTGCCGCAAACTTTGCTGCAATCACGACTTCGTAAATTCAACCTATAAATTAATTAAATTAATAATTTATACTGTTATTAATTAATTTATAACCTACAAATTAATTAATAACTCAAATTAATTAATTAACTTATAATACAAATTTTCAACCTAAATTAAAAACAGAAATAAATTAAATTTAATGAAAACGAAGAAGGCAGACCGCTACTTTTCAAAAGCATGATGGCGCTTCCTTTTAAAGCAAAGCACTGAAAAAATCGTTCTACGGTGGAGGAAGACATCCGAGCAGCCCGAATGCGCGTTGCCCTGAAGATCATGAACATTAGCATTCAGCGAATATGCATATTGTATGGAAATCTCAGACGGTCTCGCCTCCTCGCACCTTGCTTGCGCCAGCCCTCCCCCCTTGCTCCTACCCCTTCTTTTGTCTCTTAACCGCAAGCTGCAGTCAAATCCAACCTATACGCTACCAGCAGCTCGACCGTGCTGTGGCATCTGTTGAGGAACAAAGGAACTGTGCGATTCTTTGGAACCAAGACAAAATACATCTCTCGCTGTTCCATAATATACGTGGTTGGGAAAACATTTGCCCCTTAATGAATAGATGAATTCCGCATCGGCTAGACATATGCGTGCGAGTGGAGGTAGCCTGAACTAGGTTTTATTAGAAGGACAGAGACTGACGAGGGAGTGGTGGATTTTCTGCCGGATTCCGCAATGAGAAAGAATGGAAAAATTTTTTAGGATGTTCTGAGGTGCGAAATTATTACTTTCGACTGCGAAATCATTTTTGCTTTCCGCCATATATTATCAATTTTCTCTTTCTTCTTTCCTTTTGCACTATTTCAGCGTCTGACAGTCATAGCTCACAATCCACACGATGAATAACATCCCTATTCAGAGTGAATTATACCTTTAAGAATCTTCCCTTGAGGAGAGACTTACGTAAATAGGTGCCGCAGAATGACGCTTCCAGGTTGCATGCATAGCGCTCTGCTGAGCAGTCATGACGCTTTTGCGAATGCAATCATATTTGTGTGCTTATCTGTTAATGCAACGAATTACACTTCCGAGCTCGTGGAGCCTCGAAACGCGATTTTCACAATATGCAGTACATGGCAGCAGCTGATATTGCCGTTCACAGAGCTACATCAAGTTTTAAAGATGATGGAGAAGTTTGAAGCATTTCTCATCAACAACATTCGCATTTTCTATGGAACCGTCGTCACAAAAGAAGATTATCCCTTAGTGGAACACTTCCACGAGCAGTGAAGGGAGCAGCGCTATGATGGCAGGTAATAATGAATTAAGGATCACTCTAATATGTATCTCACTCTAATGTAAAAGTGAATTTGCAAATGATTGTCCTGTCAACGTTTTCAGGAAAAGGGCTTCCTTCCGATAGGGAGCAGCGTATTGAGAGTGAAGTGTTATTCAGTGCTCTACCATATCTTCATTTGCCACATTGGGATACTCCGTGCAAAATTTCGACAAATTAGGAGACCAAGTGCATTGCTTCATCTGCATCGCTCTCAGTCACCCTCATTTCGGATGAACGATGAATAAAATTTGGTCAGGTAAGAGAGCACAATGCCAATCAAGATTGCCGGGATCTTGGTCGTGAGAAACACCGCTTGCATTGAAATGCTCATTGCGAAGTCTGGTTTTGCATCCATCGGTGGCATAGTTGTTGCATAACTCATACAAATATGTGTCGCACTCTAATGTAAAAGTGAATTTGCAAATGACTCTTCAAAATGTTTCCTATAAATTTCGCGTTTAATTTATTGCATACATCTTCCTTGTTATAAAGCGGAATCTCCCGCTACCCGGTTGCCTCCGTTATTTTCGTCAGTGACGGTAAGTGAAATGGGCGGTTCCATTCGGGTGCCTAGATGCTTTCATTTCACTGATGGGGTGGGAACCCACCTGCAGTGAGACAAGCTAACAGTTGTGACTGAATCTCTACATAGACTACCTTGACGATCTGTTCCCTCAGCCAGTTGCAGAAAAACGCACCAGCAGGAGCACCTGCGAATGATGCGTCGAATTTTTGCTGCTTCTCGGCGCCAACAGATAGAAAGGAAATGTAGATGAGTTCAATTCATTCATCCAACCAACTTTATTATCATCAACTCTTTGGGCGATTCCTCCTCGTAAAAAAGCACTTCAGAACCTATCATGGAGCCACTTATCTGCCTACTTTTGTTCACTCGGTGCGTACTTTTACCATTAAACGCCACCCTACCAATCTGCTCCTTTAGATAGGCCCCGACTGTGGAGGTGAAGATTTGTTAAACCAAGTCTGCGGTTAAGATGGTCGGAAAACTGTGTTAATGAATGCATCGATCTCTTCACTTCGAATGATCACTACTAAAGAATATTTAGCAGACCACGGAGAAAATGTCGAAGGTGGTATTGAACAGTCTGCCACCGATCACTACCACGCCGTTCGGTTCGGCGATGAATTTCTCTGCCAGGAATAATAATAAAAAGGCGTTCGCCGGGACAGGTTAGATTTGCATATTGGAATGCAGTAGTGGGTGGCGCGGGGAGTTGTCCCGCGCAGTTTGCTTTTTACTTTGAAGAAAGTCAGGGTCAAGAATCAACTCTCTTCTTTTATTAGACAGGAATTACGAGTCCCAGCTACTTAGACTCCTTAGGTACCTCTCATAAAGAATGCGCATCGAAGAACTGTATGTATGATGACAATGATAGGGACAGAAAGGTTACAACGCAGCACAGTATGCAGTGAAAGAATTCACCTCAGATAAGGTTCCTATGCATGATTTACGGGGAGACGCCGGGTCTGCTTCCGAAAACTTCCAAATACTGCGGAACGGACTCAAATAGAGAAAATAGGACATGATTTGAGCGTTCCATGGCAGGTGAATTCGAATGGCCTTCGTCTCTCTGAAGAGTTGAGAAAAAATATTCGGAGATCACAAAAAGAGCACTAACGCATCGCAGATGTAAAGAGGCGATTGTATTGCTTCGTCGCGGAGCAGACCTCGCCCACGCTGGATGTGTGTGTCCTCGTGGCGCTGCGTTCACAATATTCTTGTCACGCTCGGGCGTCATCCTGCTCTGTATCGGGATCAGAGTATCGGTTATCGCATGGACCGCATCGTGAATCCTTTTTTGCCATTTTGAACACCACAGGAGGATCCTGAACTTCAGATAAATAGACGAAAGAAGCGGTAAATTTACTCTTACCGAATCTCCAAGTTCGGATGCAGGTACTGTTGGTAATAACCTTCGGATTGTGGGAACTACGAGCTCAGTGGAAAACAGACGTTTCATTCTATGGGAAGAATTAATGGCGACGAAGTGTTAAGCTTTTTATGTCGCAGGCAATGGCACGGATGAAGCGATATCGGAGCATGCGGAACAATTCAGCAGCAGAACCATTGCTTCCCCACTGGAAGGAGAGGTCTGTGAAAACTCGTGCATTTTGTGGTGGGCTTGAGGAGACCGAGCTTATTTCAGTTGTCACATTTCCTGCAGATTTTTCTAGAAGATTGATCAGCGCACAGAATATTTGTCAGACATATCATGTTCTCGGTCGATTGCACCATCTTGGCGCAAAATATATCAGCACTTCGGCCGCCGCCATATTTTCCCATGTTCAACAAACAATCTCAAAAATAATCCTTTGCTTCGATAACAGAGAGGAAGAAGACGCCGAATAAGCGTTTTGCCTCCCGGAAATCAAGAGAGCGAAATAGGATGTTCCTTACCACATAAGCGTCCCAGTGAAATTGTCGCAAACACTTCTCGTTGGGACGTTTTCCGCTGTTAGTTTTTTCTTCTACATACTTCACCATTCGAACTGCACAACGTTCTAACAGCATTCCATTCGAAAACAATTGTAAAAAGACAGGTTACCATTCTCATAAGATCCAGATCATATACGAGTCCGCTATTTTTCTTATCAAACGAATTCTGTAACCAGGCAGCATAAGTTATAACGTCAGAAGTGTGTGAACGGCTGAAGGAAAATTATCGCAATTTTAATCGTCCAGTCCAGCAAAGAGATTAAAACGAATACGCTGCTAACCGAGCATTTCCTTCCTCCTCTGACCGTCTTTTTCGGATTCTTTTAGGAGAAAAACAATCCCAGTGACAGAAAAGATGCTAATTCGTTTAGGTAAGTTCAGGACAAAAAGTTTTCCGATGGCCAGGACCCGTGGAAATAATTTGTACTGGTTCCCGTCGCGGCAATCATTTCATCTAAAAATGGCTTCGAAAATGTCACTGCTGTTTGCCCCCACAGAAGCACAAACCGGTCGAGATTTCCAGCGACAAAACATACTCAGTCTCATGCGCTGGGCGTCGATCGAGACCGTATCGGAGGAGATATATTTATCGCGTTCAAGGGGCTGCTAAGAGTAGGGATCCCCAAAAAAGTGCTAGTGGCACAATCTAATTTGTGACCACTCCAGCAGTATCAGCATTGAGCGTGGCGGGTAAGGTGGGCTTCGCTTAAATGAACGGGATCGCAGTTCGAAATGTTCAGTAGCCGAGCTTCACGCGTGAATTGCCGGAAATGAAGATCCGTTGACATCTTTTCGGTATTTCGTTGCTTGATTCATCCGCTATTGAAGTGCTGCCCACGATGTGGGTGTGGAGGACTAGGATGCGTTTTATTTATTCACAGGTAGAAAAAGATTGCAATCGGCATGTCGATACGAGGGTTCATTGATAGACGCTCCCACTCAGTAATATTTCCGAAATGCTGCAACTCAGTTGCGTGACCGCCTCATCAGCAGCCTCTCGCTATTACCATCTTCCTCATAATTAAAAAGTAGACTCAGCTTCGTTATCACCGACTGTGATCACTTCACGTGTGCCCGTTTCTAGCATTTTGCGCTCACTACCGAGAAAATGAGACATTTACTGCATGGTGAAGGCAGTTTTTGCACTGAATTCTGTAGCGGAAGACCAAATACTCTATTTCAGTGAGAGGAGATTTCCCTGCTCAGAATTATCGATTTAAAGCTTAAGAACTGCATCTTTATCAGCCGCTGTTGGAGCTCTGGAATTCGGAATGAAATGTTAAGCCACATCAGAACTTAATACACATCTTTCAGTTACATTTCTCGCTAAGTGCAGCTGGAGCGCGAGCTCACGCTTCGCATTTCAGCAGAATTTAAGCCACATCGTTTCTTTCAGCTCATCCGATGCTGCATGTGAGTTTTCATCTCGCACTGCTTTCAGAGAAGTGTGGACCAACGTCACTGCCGTAAATGGAATTCAATTGCGCAAGGAAATAAGGCGCTACTGAAAAGAAGAATCTTGGACGCTGATAAGGAGGTTTTATGGATTCATTTTATTTGCCACTTTCGCACCTTCTGCGCCATTTGGTAGAGTCAGCTAATGGCACGGCCGGTACGTCGTATGGCCTGTAATGCGACGAAATTGGCCTCGATCTCGTTATTTGTTGGCGTAGATGGAAGGTGGAACTTGTAGAAGGAAAACGCTTCAAATAAGTATTGGCAACTGTGGAGTTTACAAAATGCTTCATTGGCATTTTCAGTAGAGAGTTCACAGAATTCGAAACGACGAAATCAATCTTACGATGGGTTTGGGATAGAACANCTTCATTGGCATTTTCAGTAGAGAATATCACAGAACTCGAAACGACGAAGTCAATCTGACGATGGGTTTGGGATTGAACAGGAAACGAAATTTTGTTGTTTTCATCGCGAAGGCACGTGTTTCAGGAAAAGTCAGTCAGACCATCACTCTCAACCTCACCGTATTTTTGCTCAGCTGTGGCCCAACGCTCCGTTAATTTTGTCTGGACCGGAAATGCTCACATGCTTTTTTCATCATCTAGAAGCCTAACCACATTGGACTACATTGCAGTCCCATGGAACCACTCACCCTTTCGAATGATGATTCATTGAATAAAAGGCAACACCGATGTGGAGATCTTGTTTCTTTTCATTTATTGCTGTGTATGGCAGGTAATAAGGTTCTTGCATCGCAAGCAGATAAAGCTAAGAAATTTTAAATGGTGTACTGCTCAGCTGCTTATTCTTTTTCCACACAAATAGCGCAGGACGCAATAGCCTTTGGAAGAACTGCGCAGGGTGCTATGTTGGTATAGACACCGAGAAATCGGGATGACCCAGGTCTTTGGCCAGGTGCAGGAGGGAGACATCGCATGTGAAGTTGCTGATGGTTTAGCAGAATGGCCGCTTCGTTTGCCTGTCATGATACTAACTATTNCTAATAACTATTCTCTATCGTAGACTATTCAAACCGTTGCTCTGACGACAACTCGTCACGACAGAATGGAGCTCGAAGACGTGGCCGATTTCGCGGAAACGTTTGTCCGACAACGAACGAAATTTGGTGAGCCAAGCATTTGTGTACTCAAACTGAGGGAAAACTAACGGAATCATTGAAAGGATTTCGCAATCTGCTCGGGCATTCGCACAAAACCCGTGTGCCACCTGCAAACAACATTGCAGGTGGTTTCCTGCATCAAAAGTCATCGCGAACTGGTCCTGCGCATGTGGCAGCGTCAGTTGAAGCTCTCACCTTAGGTAAGGAAGCATTGTGTGCTAGCCTGCGTTTCTTTCTTATTGAGTTTCCCGGTGAACGTTCCGTCGCATCGCGCTCGGTTTTCGTCCGATTACGGATTCTACGGAGTTCGCTTCTTCCAATTTGACTTCCCTCACATATGTAGCCGTACACTTCTGTCAGCTTTGGTTCCACATGACCTACATTTCTGGAGGCACGCGATGCAATCGCTACGCCATGCGACTGCTACCGAGAACCTAAACGTTTGTACTGCGGTTTCGCGTTTAACGATGTTTGCACTATCGTTCGAAGTTCACCGTCATCTCCTTCCTCGCTGGGCCGCTNCGGGACGTTCCGTCGCATCGCGCTCGGTTTTCGTCCGATTAGGGATTCTACGGAGTTCGCTTCTTCCAATTTGACTTCCCTCACATATGTAGCCGTACACTTCTGTCAGCTTTGGTTCCACCTGGCCAACATTTCTTGAGGCAAGCGATGCAATCGCTACGCCATGCGACCGCTACCGAGAACCTAAACGATGTTTGCACTATCGTTCGAAGTTCACCGTCATCTCCTTCCTCGCTGGGCCCCTGTAGTCAAAAATCCGTTCTCGCGGGGCTCGATTCTGATGGTGCAAATTTTCCGCCCTCCCCCCCTCCCCTCCTTCCAATTCCCACGGGGAGGCTTGCAAACTCTGCATCATCAGTGCAGCGACATCAGGTGTGTTCTTCTACTAATTTTGTCCCGAGGTATCACGACGGATAAGGGAACGGAGGACGCAGTGAAAGCTGCAGCTGGTCCGGCTTGTTGCATAAAGGGATTACATGTCATTTCCTCCATNAGATAACAGCGCGTAAAGATTCTGGCATCTAGAATTGTTCTCCGTCGTCAGCACAGGCGGGACATATCTGTGCGGCGATGGAAATGCCTGTGTCGAAGTGCTGTTGTCATAAAAACACTTTTCACAGAGGCGACGTCTTCGCCGATTACTATTGAAGTCACATTAACAACTTGTTACGTTGTTAAGCAGTCGCTGTGCCCTTCATTCCAGCATTTATAATGACCACATTTGGCACAGCTTGCAACGTCGACTGGAAACATAGCGCAAAGTAGACTTTAGCAGCCTGCAGCAGCAGAAATGCCTGATAGTGCAGCGATATCAGGTGCGCTCCTCTACTAATTTTGTCCCGAGATATCACGACGGATAAGGGAACGGAGGATGCAGTGAAAGCTGCAGCTGGTCCGGTTTGCTGCATGAAGGGATTACATGTCATTTCCTCCACGGATGTGAAAGTCCTTCAGATTTGTGATTTACTCAAGTGTATTAGTGCTTTCAGAGTTCGCACTCCTAAAAGTCCAGACGGTGNTGCACTCCTAAAAATCCAGACGGTGAGGCAGCAACAGTCGTGCTTTTAGAGAAGGGAATGAAGAGATATGTTTAGGTGTCACTCAGGCGAATGTCGCTAGCGCGGTTGGTCTTCTCAACGGCATCAACTTTTGTCAGACAACAATTTCGCGCTTCGAGACGATGAATTTATCTCTCAGTAACATGCGGAAGTTGCGTCCTCTGCTGGAGGAATGGTTGGTTCATGCGGAGACCGTAGCAGCGAATGGAGGTTCGACCAGAGATTTGCCACGTGCGCTGCTAAGAAGTACCTTCAACCAGGTTGGCGCCTATTAAACAAGTCCGTTTTAGTNCGGATGTGAAAGTCCTTCAGATTTGTGATTTACTCAAGTGTATTAGTGCTTTCAGAGTTCGCACTCCTAAAAGTCCAGACGGTGAGGCAGCCACAGTCGTGCTTTTAGAGAAAGGAATGAAGAGATATGTTTAGGTGTCACTCAGGCGAATGTCGCTAGCGCGGTTGATCTTCTCAACGGCATCAACTTTTGTCAGACAACAATTTCGCGCTTCGAGACGATGAATTTGTCTCTCAGTAACATGCGGAAGTTGCGTCCTCTGCTGGAGGAATGGTTGGTTTATGCGGAGACTGTAGCAGCGAATGGAGGTTCGACNTAATTTTGACCGTGGTACGTAATTAAACGCCAGAGCCTATCTTAGGAGCTCAGTCTGAAAATTACCACGCCTCCTAGTTTCAAACGCATCAGGCAAAACTTTCGGGCATATTTCACTAAACGTTCTTTCGTATCTTAAATTTCACAGAAGTGGGCAGCAAATGCTTGAAGGCATGCAACTGGCGTCATGACTCTGAATTTCAAGAACACTTTCGATCTGAATGCGAGTTCAATTGCAAAGGTATCAAGCATGCTTAATATGTGAACTGAATCATTCATATCTGTCGTAATATATATTTGTGAGCAACGAAGCGTTTCCATTAAGAACTTTTTGAGGCCATGAGGACGATTTTCTTCAGAAGGGGTCCCATATCTTTGCAACTTTGGGCAGGACGAAGCTTCCATACAATAGGATTCCTAACAGTGCAAACTTTATACGTTCAATGAAGGGAGAATAATATTAGCGGTTAGAAAATTCAACAATGCAGCTGAATATAAAAGCAGCGATGAACTAAATGACTCAGAACTAAGCGCTCCATGACGCGGAAGTTAATGGGAAATGAAACTAAAGGTCACAATATATACCGACGAATAAAGAGGAAATCTGCAATGAAAAGAGCATAGTGCGGTTGAAAGTGACCATTTGGAGGAAGTTATCAACTTGAACCATCGACGCCAAACTAATATCTACGGGGATGAAACCACAATATTTATTCACCTGCGTCCAGTTAGTGTGTGCATGCATAGGTATTCAGAGATGGAGAAGCCTCGATTGCAACGCTGAAAAAAGTTGCGACCTCTTCTTTTTTCCATATTTCAGGCCACAAAGACTCATCCTGAGTTGAGGCCACGTGAAGGAACAGAAGGAACGTATTCAACCTTGGCAGTGGGTCAGAGCACTCGCGCATCAGGACCCTGTTTGAGGAAGCGCCGATCGAGGACTAACTATGATCCGCTGCAGCGTGAAACACTGGAAGCCTTCTTCAAGCAGACTCCATATCCCAATAGGGAAACACTGGCTCATATTGCTGCTACTGTGAACTTGCATCCATACGTGCGTCGGCCATTTTATTTGCGCCGCTCATTTCATCAATGCGAATGCAACATCTCGGATTCTTAAAAATTTGCTGCTTTGCTCTTGTTGGAACAAAATCGTTTCGGCTTAAACAAACGTGACAGCGTGCCATAGCGGGTCATGTGACATAGGCTTTCCATCTCGCTCAACTCTCAACTAGTTTCTACAATACAAAATAGCTCTTGAATTATAAACGATCGAGCCGCCAGCACAAATCGTTGATAAAGGGTTTGTCTTTGCCGTGATCTCACCAGTCTGAAATGAGATTTTGGAGAAATGCAGAGCGCATGCATATTTGTTGGCACGTTTGGATGTCTACGGCGTCGTCGTGAATTAGCCGTCCAATCTGAAAAAGACTGTATGAAGTCATTCTACTCAGCATATTGCAGTCTCAGAGTATTGAATTTCAGCCCTCACTGGTTTCTGAAATGATAATACCAGATAGAATGATAAATGCATACATATAGACAAGCAGATGCGACGTCACCATATAGCGCCTTTTTGCGAGACTTTTTTTCTTTGATTCCAATTTCGGTGAGGCTGTCATCCGAGTGGGTCTGCAGTTAAGATGTGCAAAGAGCTTCAATTGATATTTATTATAGTGGTACTTCAGTACATCTTTGAAAGTAAATGAAGTGACTTTGGTTTGCGAAGAAGTTTCTTGAAACCCGTTGCTGCGACAGTCACCCGAGAACAAATGCTGGTTCTTTTTTATCGGTATTCATTATTTTATGCTAACCACGTAGAAAAGGTTGTTGAGCATCAAGCATGTTGTTATTCGAAAGCCTCCTTTGCGCTGTATGTTTCAATCGCAAGCATATTTTTCAGATTGTGAAGACATGGTTTTGCAACCGCCGTCAGAAAGAGCACAAGGAGAGAAGATATGCATCTTGAGAGCCCCTTGCTTCCATGCACTCAATCCGTCTATTGATTTGCAGTTGTTTTCACACTTCCATCAGTGATAGCAAGAGCATTGAACTTTACGTATTCATAGCTTCCTACAATACCAATCGTGGGCCCGGCGCTGATGAGGGGTCTTGCAAGCGACGGCGGTTTCAGAGAAAGGCATTTTGGCGCGCTAACGTATCGAGATTGCCGCAGGTATTGCACCCTTGCTCCCTTAAATTGCCTTGCAATGTGTTTTGCACATTCTTCGCTTAACCTCGGCTGATCATATCCTTTTTTTGTGCGCTCACGTGCATCTTCGACGATGCCTTTAATGCAGATGTCGGTATCGTTTCAATTTCCTTGATGGCACTCTGCACGCCATTATGATATTTCGGTTGGTGTCATGTATCGTCTTCAGATGTTCTGCAGCCGTCTTTCGCATCATGATGCAATGTTCTTGTGTTCTCATTGTTGTTGCAGCTGATTGTAGATGACTATCTCAGTGCCGTTGTACACTACGCAATCTTCAGTAAAAAACGCCTTTCTCAGATTCGGGTTAGATCGCTCGTCAACAAGCGCATACCTCTTTGCTCCGCATTTGACAAATACTGATGAGCACCTGTAGCGCAATACTCATCGTTATGTCTCCTCGTGATGCGCAGGCAAAAACCGAGAAGAGCCTTAGATAGAAGGCCACCTCCCATGCAAAAGGTTTTCTCCAAGAGTTGGAAGAAGAAAGAACTCAGACGTTCTATTAATAAAAACGCAGCGCATGAGGAGGATGGTCATGACGTGGTGTGACGTATTTGTCACTCGAATGTGACGAAGGGCTTTGCCAGGGGGAGAGAAGGCGACAAGAAAAAGGGGTCGGAAAACGCGAATGTGGGAATTATTAGTAGGATATTCACTTATGGCCATCATTTGCTTCGAAACTAACGCGCAGAAGCCCTAGTAAGAGTATTCTCATTTAACATCGAAAAATATTACGGTCCCGTAGACACGATGCCGTCAAGGATTGCGCATCTCAGACTTCCGTAAATTCAGTTTCCAACAAAAGGAAGCATGGTGTGGTTGCAATCAGATTCTCAGGTTCTTTCATTGGGGGCGATGGTGGCTCAAATCAGAAGTAAATACTCTCTCGGAAATGACTTGCTGTGCTTATTCCATGTGACTCTCGCAACCGTCGATGCTGATACACTTTAGTGAAGATCATGCACAATGTCAAGTACAAGTGACAGCCAAAACGGGATGTGCCAGCATCGAATCTAAACAAACCTCTCCGTCTTATGCGACCCACCTCTTCCACCACCGTCTCTCCTTCACTTGCCTAGTGCTTTGTGCCGACTCGTGGTAAGGGCCAACACCCCTTTGCGTTGTCTGATGCATTTTGTTTGGCGAGCATCCTGCTTTGAGTTGCGAAAAAATGAAAAACAGAAAAATTCTAATATTCACTGCTCGCTGTTTAGAAGTTGCATGCCATCCGTAGATAAAGGTTGGAGCGATGCAGTTCAAGTGTGAGCAAAACTAGAACAACAACTCTTTCCTTACGCACGGGTAGGAGTCGCAAATGAAGGAGAATACTTTCTTCGGGATAATCGAAGTGCTAAGGTTTTTTGAACGTTTTTCGATGAGATTCAGGAAAAGACTGTCAGCAAGAACTCTGTGTAAAGCAGGAATTGCGGACATGTTCGAAGATGCGATGAACGCAGATAGTGGATCATTCGGTGAGTGGAGATATACCTCTGCGAGAGAATACTCGGAGAACGAAGGTGGCCTTTGCTTTGCTTTCTTATGATGTAAGGTATGTGTCATGGAATCCGAGAACACAGAGCAGAATTAAGGGTCTATTCAGACAAATCTGACCGCAATTGAAGTTACGATAAAGTACATTTGAGCTACTAAAAGAATTTGACCTGTTTGAACGAGTATCTTCAAACAGTTGAGAGAATGTTGTGGATATTACAACTACTCCATGCCGTGACTGCCGATTCCGTGAATNGGCCTTGGCTGCGGATTCCGTGAATTTTGAGGATCATAAATAAATTTGTTGGCACGCCTCCAAAAAAGTAAATTTCGAGCTTCGCAACAAAAAGCTTCATATCATAAATCGACGTGCACAATGATGTTGGGATCGCTCTCTACACCTATGGAACAATTGGAGTATATAGACGGAAATAGTTGCAGCATTATTCGAAAGATTACAAGGAAGTTGCTAAAGAAGACATTTGAATGCAGGATATTCAACTTGCTAAGGAAGATATTCAAGCATTTTGGCAAAGAATCAAGCGACTACTTAAAGTCTTAAAGATATCCCATCAACAACCATCGAATTGCATTTGGACACATACATCTGCGTTATGCTCGCTGGTACTGATTTGCACGAATGCTGCAACTCCGAGTCGAACGAAGCGACACAATTTGCAATTCCTGTGAAACAGTTTGTACCATATATGGCTTCTTAGAGGCAATTCGCTTCGATTTGCATCCTCTGCACTGCCTCTTCATGCTGAAATATTTTTGCAAATTTGCGTACGCAAATGTGGCAGGACGACAATTGCAAGGATTTCGCAATGATGTGGTGGAGCAGCAAGGTTATTGTGCAGTTCTCTGAGGGCACGGCTTGGTCTGCTGGGCTCATTTCCCCTTCGCGGTTTCGGCCAAAGCAAGTGGGTTACTGATGTTGAATCATTCGAGCTATTTTCATGCCAGCGCAGTTATGCGGCCTTCATGAGCTGAACCCGCCTCTCACTGAGCCAAAGGCCATCAAAATCCATTCTTTTCGTCCCCTCAGTTATGAATATCTTACAGTGTGTAAGGTCGACGGCAACGGTTATTGTTTAAGAAGTAGTTTCCCAGTAACATGACGGTTTTATTGTTGTCGTTGTTTTTCTTTGGCTGTCAAGGGAATATTTGGCTTCTTGCAGCTGTGAAAAAAACA
>JAARMF010003840.1:5718-17788 GCA_022844705.1 Toxascaris leonina
CCCCCCCCCCCCTCCCCCACCCCGCTAAGTCAGCACCAGTCTGAAGCTCGAATCTTGTTCTACAAAGGGACTAAATTTCTTTCAATGCAGTCCTACACCTTTTAATGTCAATAAACATTTAATCATTCCCTCCGCTATCTACACTTCGTCTCCATCTTCTCGAAACAATTGTCGCACGACCAAAACTCGCCTCTCCAGAATATTCTTTGAACAGCACACATCCTCGCAGTTAAAACCATTGGTGGTCAAACATTTTATGTCCATAGGATTTTTTAAGTGAGACATTTCTAAGCTGTTTATTGCACGATGTACGAGTGGGCACTCTTTGTTTCTTTATATATTATGGCATAAATAACCGTAGTTATTGTTATTAAACAGTTTTTGAAGGAATCCCCAAGAATGGCCTCATTTTGAAGATCATAATCACAAATTGCGACGTCTGGGTGCATACGAAGCGCAAGAGCCTGTATGCGCCCGGCTAGTGGCAGCGTTCTCTCATCCGTTGTTTGCACTCCTTGAAACTGGTGTCTACTCTTCGCTTTTCCCACATTATATCCGCTGAACTATTTCACGACACCTGAACAGCAGCAGCAGCAGCAGCACAAGTGTTTGTTTTTTGTAGCGATTCTTTTTGCCGTTCGCTCAAGCTTGCCTCACATTGGCTAATGGGCGATCAGAGTGCTGCAGTTGTGGCCCTGCAATTGTAGCATCTGACGCTGTTCGCTCTTCACTAATATTCAATTATTGTTTGTTTTATTGTGTTTTTGAGAACCATCACTCCTTCCATTCTGAAGGACTATAAGGAACTTATCAAGCATGATTTGTGGCTGGTGAACACATGAAAACATTTGTGTGCTCACGAATCATTTCTCATTCCTCCTCGTCTCCGCCAACATCAGCATTTTGTTTTGTCATTATTTATAGAAGCAACTATAAGAGATGCAGACGTGCATATAGTTCCCCCTTCATTAAAAACGACACTCATTTTTCAATAACATTTATGATTTCAGGCGTAGCTCACTTAGACTACTATTTAAAGATCAGTAGCATACGGGGAGAGGGAAACGAAGAGCACGAGGAGGAAACGAGACTTGAAAGCACATCACGTAATGAACGATTAGTGACATTACTAAATATGCTAATGCTTCACTCCACTCAATCCCTTCAACTACTTCTTATCCCTAATGTGAGTAAGTGAAATAAAGCTATAAAATCCATGCTTCATCTTCATGTGAGTTTAACGGCGAATAAAGAATCCCGACTCTCGTCTCTCAAAAATTTCTTCGGCAGTGCAAAACAAAGGAACACTGAGGTTCAGCTCAGAACTGAGCTGTGAGAAAGGAAGTCTTCTAGGCGTTAAGAAAATAAAAACAACGCTGTCTTATTGTATGCATTTCGCGATCAAAGTGCCAGTGTTCACTCGTGTGCTTATCAACTACTCGAACTTTGCGGATGACGAAACTTGAAGAAACTGAAACCTGTGGTTGAAAATTCAAAATTATCTGCACTAATCATAAAATAGTGAAAACACAACTGTCAACTATGAACTAACTGTGGTTTGTGGGTGAGAAATGAAACGCATTTGAGTTTAGGGGAATTCCGCAATTTGGCGCAAGTCAGTCATCGTGTTGTCGAGTAGCTTACTTGCGAGAAGAGTTATAAACCATGTGTTTGGATCTCGGATCTTGCTAGAATTTGGACTCAATCAGGATAACTTGCCCCGCATGGCACACTCCCAAGCATTGAAAGATAGCATTGAAACCTCGGCTAGTGAGAGAAATGCCATGCGAATAGCTTATATGTAAATAAAGTGGCCCACTTGCTATGGCTTCCCACCGATCATTCAGCAACGCTTGTCGTCCAATCTTCGCTTCGCGTTATCTCACTTGTTAAGGAAGAGGGCTTGCCGAACAACAAAGATCATTTTCCTAGTGGACTGTCTATGAACGCACTCAATTCACGCATTCTGTTCTTATCATTCTTGTCTCTAGCGAGTCCATGCAAAGACTGCAAGTTTAGAGTCATTGAGAGATAGTAACATTATTTATGGCAAATTTCATAAAAGAGCAGTTAAAGCTAAGAAGCAAAGATATGAGTTCCACAAAAATTCACCGACTCGTTAGCATCGAAGTACTCATAAGCGATCGATTAAATAGTAGTTGGGAAAGTGTTTTGGGGATGGACAAGTGAGAAACAGTTGGGGATGAATGAGAGAGAGGGAAATTCACAGCGGACTTGTGCAGTGTAGGCAAGAAGCATTCCTTTCGAGGAATTATTTATTTGCAGCGATGATGGCTGCTTGTTTGTTTATTGACGCATATAGGTGGTTTTAAGGTTGTTCAATTATCTCGTAGCGGAACGATGAGGAGTGATCTTCTTTCAGAGAAAATAACGAATTTCCGAATATTTCAGTTATATCTCTTGTTTCTTTTGCGAACTTAGACGCATTAAATGTATAAATGTGTAAACCACATGGCAGTTGGCGTCGACGAGAGAACGATGAGACGAGGAGCGATGTTTGGAATGCTGATGACGTTTTCCATCCCAAAACTTTGGATTTCTCTTTTTCCTCCAGCTTCATTTTTGTATACCCCTCCCCCATCCCCGCCACCCGCTCCATTTTTTTCTCCACCTGAAGTTTTCGCGAGTATGAGGAACTTTCTCAACGCCTATTTAAGAATTAGAAGGCGATTGCGCCACTTCTTGTTGATACGATACCGCATATAAATGAAGTGCACCATTTTTGAGGACTTGCTGAATGCTAAAGAAAATATGACACTTCACTATGCATATGCATCGTTTTATCTTGCTCTGAACCTAATAATACCATCGCTTTGAAGTCCTTTTAGCATCGTTACGAGAGATGAGAGAGTCAATTTCGGAAAGTCCCCTCCTTCCCCTTCTCCACCCTTCTTCTTCCCCCCAGTCCACCTTCGATCTCAATGTCTGGGGTGCGTTTCATTTCAGGCGGAAACCGATAGGTGGTTTGCACAAATTCCTCAAAAAATTGTCAGCTCATCGAGAGTGAAAACTGTTTCTTAAATAGTTTTGTCTGCAATTTTTGCAAGGTGAATAGTGTTGCAGAATCTTGGAGCTTTCTTTGGATGGAATTTGTTTTGGCGTTGTTTTCGGATGTTTGTCTGTATTTGATGGAGCACTTAATTTGACCTCGTATTGTTCAAATGAGTGTGGTGCGGTGTTCAACTGCTCTTCTATCGCTATCAGTCCCAGAATTTCATAATCAGCCATGATGCTTCCTTTATTCTGCTTTGTGTTTTTCTTCGCTTCTCAACACGAGACGTCCTGCAGACAATTCCATTGTTGTCGACTTAGCCTCTCACAGAGAGAGTAATGCGTTCTCTCTTATATCGTATCCCCGATTATGCATGTAACATCCTTATTTCTGAAAAACATTCCAAATCAAGAGGAAAAGAGTTCCACTTGATATCACTGTCAGAAACGGCAAACAACATTTAACGGCAGTTTATATTAAAATTTGATGGTCTCATCTCATTTATATTCGCACATATAAGAGGTCACTTTGCTGATCACTTTCTAATACTCCACCTGCGCTTTCCCGGCGGCTTAAATGCAAGAGTAATGCTCTCTTTAGCGGTTACTGCCAATAGGGAAGCTCATTGTGACGGTTTTGGGGAAAGGGGAGAGGAAAGGGCAAATCGGCGCACGACTCTCGCAGCTTTCAATTTGAACTGATCTCGGAACACAGGTGTCATTTCATATCGTTATCAGTTTTTTTGTTTCATTAATGATCTTGGCTTCACGTCAAATTAGTTTGCTGCTAAAGAAAAGCTTAGCTATAGCTGTCTTGAATCCGCTTTTCGAATCGTTGAAATTCACCGAAATATACAAATGCAAAAATAGAAAATGAGTGATGATGCCGAAGATGCGCTACTTATTTGCTGCATTATCTTCAGATCGTATTTGAATGAAAGGACAGTGTGCAAATGAAATGAGCTCTTAGCATAATTGCGATTTTGCAGAGAAATTGTTTTTGTTTTGTGCGTCACTATGAGAGTGAAACACTTCAGCGAGGCCCGTATTGCATTGCGTTGCTATCGATTCACTTCAGCTATGTTAGTTTCATTTACAAAACTTTTGAAAGCTCAACTTCTCGAAGCTTTTATCGTCATTAATATATGAAGTTTATGCGCGCAATCAAATGCAAGACAAACCTTAAGTCACTTTCATTTTCTTGCTTGACGTTATTTATATTGGGATCCGTTGATGTCGAACGCCATCTCCAAACTTTGTCATACAAATGATTTTCAAATGTCATCGCTGTCGTCTCAACGTTCGATTTATTGCCTTAAAGCATGATGTGAGAATTAAACACTCTTATCACGTGCAGCAATCTCAGCGAGACAGCAGAGTTCGTCTTTTTCACCTCAACATCAATCAGCATTTCCATCAAAATAGTCCGATATCTTAGTTTATGGGAACAAGAACAAATAAACTTGGAAGCAATAAGTGCGATGGTTGGAATTGTTTGCAATATTCGCTTCCTGTTTAAATTGTATGCTGATAATATATGCCAGAAGAATCGATCATAAAAATTAGTTAACCAGGAATCCTTTTTCTTTTCTTGCTCACTGTTCCTCTCGGCAAACGTTTTGCAGGACGAGCACTCAGGTCATTGGTCGTATGCAAATTTCGCTATTTCAGGGAGAAAGCTGTCTGAGAAACGCGCTCCAAGATGGTCGGGGTCCGTATAGACCCTATGGAAGAAGAGGCACGTGTGCTGAAATGTGTGCTTGTCGGTGATGCAGCCGTTGGTAAGACATCGTTGATCGTTTCATACACAACCAACGGATATCCTCAGGACTATGTACCAACCGCTTTCGATAATTATTCGGGTGAGCAGTTCTCTTATACAATTGTTTTCTGGAGGTTGTCAGTGCTGGAAGTTGTAGTCTGCAACTTGACCGGAGGTTTCCAGTTCCTTGAACGGACGTTCACTATGCCTGTCTAAGCGTTCGTTCTTATAAGTGATAGTACTGAAGTCAGTTAACTATTCGGGGATTGTAGTATAACTGATAATGTAGAAATCAACGAACGATGGCATAATAGAAATCAAACTTGCTTCAGTAGCAAAATGATTTTATTCACTAGTGCGGAGGCAAAAACCGTACTGCTGAATGAGATCTATTTCGCATATCCACAAAGGAATATAGGTATGAACAGAACATTTTATTCCGAATTCTGTTCCGCACGTTGGATTCTGAGCAAGAAACATGAAATATGTAGGGATCTGAGCACTTTTCCGTATTTTCCTGCAGAGAGAAACACGAATATCGTCACATTGATTCTGTTTTATTTTTAGTTCTTGTGAGGGTTGACAATCATCCGATACGATTGCAGCTGTGCGATACCGCTGGACAGGTATGAACACTCGTGTAATCACTTACATTCCTTGTTCCTTAACTTCACGTAGAGATGTTATGTTGCAAATATACAACACAATCATCGCATATAGAAATCACATTTCCTAGCGTCTTCAGTCGAACAAGAGATCGGTGCCTTGAAGGAATATACACAGTTCTCATTAAAAAGAGTTAATTCTGATATCGAGCTTTTGGCAAAAGTCGATTGTAGTTGCGGTAATGAATTAACGGTAATTTCCTCTCCTATCGATAGTCAGTTGTTTCAAAGGCATTGACGTTCTATCGATTGCTGAGAGAAGCAGCTGAGATATGAGGGTTTTTAATGAGGTAGAGGCCTCTAACAGATTTTAGTGCTAATCAAACTTTCGTTGACAGGGACATTCATCTCGAACCTCTACGGTGCTATTAATGAAATCTACTCGAGCGTTGTGGTCTTTCCTACTTGTCTGCAACTTGGCAAATGTCATCTCATAAATCTATTGAGTAAATTAAAGTGGACCAAAATGTATTGTCGACTGCCAACGACTAATAATCTGTGCAAATTCGCATTTTGATCCAACTGACTATTTACACAGAACTGTAAAAGATTGATACTTCTGATGCGACCAGTACAAAATGCAACCCGAGCGGCACAGCTGCCGTTCTCGAAATGTATTCAAATTTTTTCGCACATCTCGCTGCTTATACTCGTGAGGATTTCTTTGCATCGACTCGAAATTTGAGAGGTGGATCCAGACTAGAGTTATTAAATCTCGTAACTCTAGACACAATGATTTCCTAGTTGAAACTATCTGGCGCATCGACAGACGAAGACCTGTACTCAGAGGCACGACACCAGCATAATGCACTTTGCAAATGCAAATTTCGCAGAAACGCGTGGATGTGAATGTTGATTACGAGATCTTGTGCACCTTTACAGGTGAACCTTTAAAATAACTGCTTGTGGGATGCACCTACTTAAAACATTCTGCAATATCCATTCTCCCGTCTTGTGCGATCCGTTTGGGTTTTGTTGTTCGCCGTAGTGACCGCTTGTTGATCGATGAACGAGAAAGAAAGGAATTCGCCGTCTGTCATGATGTCTACACTCAGTGACTCGTTATTCAGTGATATCTCACCCACAGACTTATCTATGGTGACAAACGACTCTAATGACCTTCGCTCTTCACCCATTTTCTAGGTCCGTCCCTTTTACCTCCCCCGTAAAGTCATCTCTATAAGTGAACCACATCTTTCTCGGGAGGGCATCTCCGGCAAAATATTACAGTTGAATGAAAATTATAGTGGGCAAAAGGTGTGGCTAGGCATCGATGAAGTTCAAACCTCCCGAATTCAAAAATCAGAGCTCGAATACTGCTGTGTCTCTAATCACAGAGACTGGTGGGATATTCAAAGAGTTCTATTTGCCCATTTACTAGCAAAGACCGCATCTCCAGGCAGTGTTGTCATGCTTCAAAAAAGTTCCGAATTGTGCGGTTGTATCCTCTGGCACTGTGCCAGATGTTGCGACGTGCTAAAAATAAATCGAATTCCCGGGAAGCGTCACCAGAGTGATTATGCTGGAGGTGATTGTGCTCGATGAATGAATAGGTGTGAGCAGCCATTCGAATGTCTTATTGCAAAGTTGTGTTGCACAAATGGGAATAAGCTTAGTGAGCGGTATGCACAGCTCGTCGATACCCCTTTTCGAGTTTCCACTTCAAATTACAATTCTTTTCAAGACAGGACTTCACAAGCACTTCCGAGTGAAGTGCAATAAATTCAGGGTAACAGGCACATTGAGCTTCTGTTCATCATGCGAGCTAACTACGAATCTTTAATAATTCACCAAGTATACGGTTCATGCTTCTACAGTGGTAGCATTTCAAGTCTGGAAGCTGTGACGTTTGCTCTCTTCATTCAATTCATTCACCCTCCTTCCTCCTCTTTCCCTTTCTTCTCCTCATCCCTCCACTCTTAATTAGAATCCCATGATAGCATTCCTCAGCACACATCACACCAGCTTGGAAGCACTTTTGCTGCATTGTATATACGCAAATCTGCTAGCAAATGAATATCAGAGGGCAATGAGAGTCATGTCACCAAATAGTTTATGGGCAATCTGAGGTTGCGAATGCAATTTCCACGAGAATCTCTATATCGCTGACCTAGAAAGGATAACTGCAGATCAGCTAATTCTTTTTCATAGAACTCGAAACACTCCATAGCTGAGTTGTGCTTTCAATCTGCGATCGTTGTTCCAATGCAGCAAATTTCTCTCACAATATCTTTAGATGATTCCTTCATTGTCTCTCAGTTATGTTGGCCATCAATTGAGCCATGAATGAAATCGGCTATACTTTCTTCTCATAGGTTAACGGCAGTGATCATAAAGTTTTAACATCAGTCATCTCTTCACATTAGCTTTTTTTCATTTGTTCCTACTTCATTTGCTAATAAATTCGTCTTATTTCGAGTTTACTAAAGAACCAATTTCTCTCGAGGACCCAGTTGAAGGTACGGCAGTATGCGATAACTGTGAATTATGAGTAGTTTATCAAAGAAAATCTTCGATAATTTTTGATCCGTACAAAATTATTTGGTTAGTAAATTTTATGAGAGATAAGTTATGTGAACTTCTTTGGAATCCTCCTGTTAAAGGATTCATTCAATTTAGTTAAATAACCTTATTTCGGGGATATTATTTTTGATCGAATGCGTTTTTTGAAAAAAGAAACAACAACTTCATTGACTCTTTCCGTTTAGCTTCGGCGTTTCCATTTTTCTCATCGAGTGTTTGATGAAGTGTAGTGCGATCTCAATTATGGCGGAATTCAGCCTGATTTGAGACATCTTTTCACTCAGATATGGAGGAAGTGAAGGAACAGTGTATCTAGTGTTGTTGAGGAGGGAAGTTGTTTGCTACCTGTCGATTGCAGCGATCATATTTCCTAACTTAGATCTACTGAAAGTGTTTTGTATATTCGCATCGTAAATAGACAACCCTTTCGTAATGTCTGAAAACGATAAAAAATAATCAAAGGCATCAAAGTGTACACTGAATTGCGATTTATATCACTAGTAATTTACCGATTGTTGCTCAGTTCGACGGTACTTTATAGCGATGAAGAATTGTGGAAACGTTAGACTTGGATCAATTGGAGCAATGTTCTTTTCGAAGGATAATGCATGCAACCGAATGCTTAGTGCTAGGTAAATCGAAAAGGAATTAAATACGAAGTAATCGATAAATTTTTTCAGGCCGAATTTGATTCGTTGAGGCCATTCAGTTATCCTGATACAGACGTATTCCTCCTGTGCTTCAATGTGATGATACCGAGCACACTCCGATCGATAACCGATCACTGGCTGCCCGAGATCACCAGATCATCACCCAACACTCCCAGTATGTCCTATTCCAAATTTATTTCCGCATCGCGTTTGAATTTTTGCATATTCATTCAACGAGAATAACGCAAACGCTGAACGATTTCTCATAAATAGCGCTCATAAATAGCCCTTGAAGGTTATTGCTTGTGAAGGTCATTGTTGGAAAAGTCTGCTCAACTGCGTGTTGTCTTCGAAAGTCGAAAGGGAAGGGAAAGGCTGCTAACGAATGCGTCGAGAGTGACTCTTAGCGTCCTGAACTCTCCTCAGAATTGATCAGCTCCTTTACAGTACACCTTTGTTTCTCACTGTGATCTTCGAGAGAACAATAACAATTTCGGGCCCTATAACGTGTCTCCATAACACCTTTGTTTCTCAACTTACCATGACATGAACATGTTGTCATCACAATGCTGTCAGTCAGTTGCCTAGCTGTAGTTTGCATTTGATGTTTCGTCGATTTGTCTATCCTTGTAAGCAAAGTTTTCAATAGAGTCATCACACAGCACAGCAATGAGTCAACACTGCTTTCAATGGTGGAATTGCATTGTGGATGGGATTCGATTGCAATATTCAGAAAATCGATTGATTTCCAACATTCTTTTGTCGAGGAAATTCAATAATGCATTTGTGAAGTTTTCGAATTTACTTTTGAATTTCTTTGCAAAAGTCTACATAACTTCGAGTATACGAATTTCGATGATTTTTTTCTTCTATTGTTTGTATGAGCATAGACTCACTATGGTAATAATTAATGCGTGGTGTCAGCACGCACGATCACTGAGTGAGCCCATCGCTTCAATGAATTCAGCTTCATCAAATATGCACATCCACAATCATTTCGCTCTGCATCAGCTTTGCCCATTAGTTCCGCGGAGTATGGAGAGTGGATTTTAAGATCGGAATTATGTACACTGCCGCATTGTGTCTTCATCAAAATAGATCTGTGCAATGGGATAAGATCGGCGTTCTTCATGCCGATTGATCTGATCCGTATTTCTCAGCAGTGTCCATTATATGCAGCCAATCTGGTCGTTCTTCTTAGGTATGGGTGAATTTTCAAAGTCACTGATGGATCTCTTAATTCTGTAGGGTGGGAAAAAAATTCACCAATATGCTTAATCCATTCTACCATCGCTAAAAGCACCCTGATATGCCACTAGAGACTCGAAAAGCAGTAGATATGCAACAAAAATGTTGGTTAAATAACATTGTATGGCCCCTTCACAGCCATCACTAAGCTCTTTCGAGGTCAAATCGTTATCTTCTTTAGTCAGCTGCTATCAGTTGTCGTAAATGCAGACCATCTCGCCGTAAATTTTGACAACATTATGCGAACTAGCAGGCGTTTTGATTTCGTTTATTCAAGAAAACGCTGTTCCAGAGGGTTGCTGGCTTTTTTGGGTTGCCAGTGGCAAATCATAAGCTTATACACCCATGCATCATTGTGCGTATAATCCAAGGGTGATTAGGCCGAACGTATTACGACTGCATATTGCAGCTGGATGGTGGACTGCGATGGATCACCCATACAGATCTCTTTACACTTCATTGACTATGTGCAATGCAGCTTGCATGTTTCCTCACCAGCTGTTCGCAGTTAATAAGTGATGTTGTAATGGATTGCACCGAGATAAAATATGTCATATTCGACCAAATAATAACCCAAATGGACACTGTTTATTTGGCCATCGGAAGTGTAGATGGCAAACGTCATACGAACAAAATGTGGAATACTTATGAAAATTCTGTTGCGAAATTCCCTTCGATGACATCAGTAGTTCGAGTCGTCTAAAATGTTTTCGGCAATTGACGCATCACAGCCGCCAGTTGACAGTGGTGCTATTCGGACGGCAACAATGGCAATGGGATATATTCCGTTATTTTTTGATTTCATCGGATTTAAATCCAGCCTGTGACGCGCTCCACCGAATCTGCTTCTCGACCTTGCAATGAGCAATTCAATAATTATTTCCCCGTTATATTTTTCACTGCAAATGATTTCTTCAGATGACATTCGAAATGCGTTGTTCTTTATAAGAATGTGATGACATTCATTTCTTCTCATCATTTTTCCTACATTTTCTGCTCAAGGAGAAGACACATTCCTGATGCATTATCTTGCTTTTCTGAAGCAGAGTGGACCTGATGGAATTCTTTACCCGATGTTCTGTTTGCTCTCCCAAGCCCATCCAGAAACCCCAATTCCACAGATGTCTCTTTCCTTTTTCCATCTTATGGATAAATTATCTTTAATAAGCTTGACTGCTTGGAAGTGCTATGCTCATTAAAGCTGCTTCAGAAAACGCAGCTTTTATTACGCCTTAAATGAGCTCTTAAAGTATCCCTCTGCTTGCAGCTCTTAAAGCGCAAGATTGGCGCAAGTAATATGCGAATGCCAAGCAATGATCTATAGTGAGGATTAAATAAGCGAGGCGAGCTTATTCCTATCATTATAATCATCCAGAACGAAATGCGTTTGAGAGGGCAAGTTTGCGATTGTCTGACAAACAGCTTGACAAAGGATGCGTATATCATAACGAGGTTTTTTTGGCTATAAACGTCTACATTGGAAGGTGACTTCCGAAGCTGAGAAAGAGCGCTGCTAAGATTAGATGGTGGCTTAGAGAAGGAATTCTTGTAGTCGATTAGAGATCTTCACAAATATGGCTTAAAAATTCCTCAGCAAAGCCGTTTGAGTAATACATTTTGGAGGGTTATCCAAGGCAGGCGGAGTCATAAGTAATTGCGAGGAGAGCGTTTGATCGAGCGAAACGAAGAGTGTATATTAGGAATCCTCTAAATTAGTACAAGCTACTCAAAAATATTTGTTGAGCGGTGACATGCACGGTGGATGCTGTGTCCCGGTGATAGGAAGTTTCTAAGCAAAAAAGCAGATTGTTCGCATTGAGTTAAACAAGTTCGTTGTGAAGAACACCTGAGAATGTTTTGTGCACTTCAGTAAAAATAACAAGTACACGCGCGTCTTAGAAGAACTAACACAATATGCACTATTGCATTCCTTTCAACTGAGCAGCTACCTCACCACTCAGGAGGAGAATGTGCAGAATTTGAGTGACGGCGTGACATCTTTAAATGTCTTCACCTCTTTCTGTGCACTTTGAAATACGTCATAGAAGATGTTTACTGTTCCCGTCAAATTTTATAACTCGCGCTTCAGCAACGAGTCAAATAGCCGTTCGTGTAGAAAGGCAAACGAACACACATCGCACAGTGTCTCAATGGATTTTTGTCAGTAAGCTTGCAAAGGCGCGTAAAAACCCGAGAGAACTGTTTGTAGC
>JAARMF010003841.1:0-12484 GCA_022844705.1 Toxascaris leonina
CGCAATGGAGTTGAAAACTCCATGAATCCAGCATGCTCTACATGAAAACCATCCAATACAGCTTGATATGATCGAAATCGTAGATGGAAATAATGGTATTCACCACCATTTTCAACGTGGTGCGGAAACAAACCCTTTTCAAATGAACAAAAACATCCGTTGCCTATTCAGCATCTCTCTGATGTAGCGTAAAATGAGCATCTAAATGATCACATACCGTCCAAAGAAAAATCCACTGCATTCGAGATTGTGTCAATCTCTTCTCATTTTTGCCTTCTGTATTTCTGGTTTAAAACAGATTCCGTCCGACAAAGAAATAGTCGTCTAGGCAGGATATATGCAACATAACATCAATCTCAAAAATTGAGAACAACAAGAAATAACAACACAAACAACGTTGGATCATCGTGAAAAAGAGGGAAGTCAGCAAGAACGCCGCAAATTAGTGTGGTCATTTTATGGTGGTTTTTGATTGCATCCTAAAATAATTTACTTCTTCCAAAATCTCCAGAGCTATGCCCGTTACAGGCGACACACGACGTCATCATGCTTTGCGGGTGCACCCTTCCCTACGCTAAAGTGCACAATTTGGCCAAGCCAGAGTGTCGAACATTGCTGTGCCATATATATGCGCACAATAGCAACTTTCCTGAATATCCTCGAATAAATGCAATAAATATATTATTACTGTATTCTTATGCCCAAAAAATGTAGCTCAGAACGTTCAGCGCTNATGTATTCTTATGACCAAAGAAATGTAGCTCAGAACGTTCAGCGCTTGTGAGGTTTCCTTCGGTGCTTGAAAAGACGCGTATTATCAGATACACCTACAAGAGACACGCGTCATTGGTTTTGAGATATGCGAAACAAATTGTCAGACCACGGATATGGATATGCAAAAAATGGATATGCAAAAAATAAACCTACAAACACCAAAATTGTTTGCCAGATCACAGGCTGCAAGGATCATCCGGAAAGAAATGCTGAGGCAGGATTCGGGAATACGCTTCTTCAGTATAACTCTAGTAAATAAAACTGCCTCGCGCATTCTTAACCATTATTATTGGAGAGAAAATGTTCTCTTCCATAGGTGTATGCTGAATTGCTTGGCGAATATTATAACGACAAGTTTGGTCTCGACTTCCGTTGTCTGCGCTATCCTGGTATTATCAGTGCAACGATGCCTGGAGGTGGAACTACAGGTTCGATCTTATTTCACTTCATTAAAATAATTTTTTGGAATAGAAGAGCCTCTCGGCTCCAAGATAATTTGTCCGTATTCTCTCATCTGGCAAGGTCGCCCTCACTCCCAACCAATCAACTAGCGAGCAGATCAACTTCTAGGAGGTGTTTTGCTTTTTTAACAAAATCTCTAGCAATGAGCCTATCAGACAATAAAATCTGAAGCTGACCGTACTGCCGTTCACTTAAGCCATAATACGCAACCACTGTTTCGCTTTCACTAGGAAGCAGATTTGATATGCCAATTGACAGCATAGTCATTGCTTTCAGACTACGCAGTGCAAGCTTTCTATGACGCACTGATGTATGGAAAGCACAAATGCTACCTTAAGCCAGACACACGACTGCCAATGATGTACGACACGGATTGCACGGGTTCAACTGTCTTCGTAAGTTGTCTTTGCAATAACACTTCAGATGACAGCTGTCCAGAAATCTTTCCGGTTGACACGGTATTATTGTTGTTTGTGAATTACTGTTGGTACATCAATAGGCATCTCTAATTCCATTATTGTAGATGACATCGATTGGACGGGTAATTTTCTATGCTTATGACAGCAATAGGGAAAGTAAGTAATGGCGTTTGTAAGTGCTTCTATATCAATGTTTGCAACTAACGCAACATGATAACGTAGGGTGTAACTCAAATCGGCGACCTTTAGGCTCCTGAACTCAAACCAACAATTTCCTAAGCTCATGAACTCGGACCAACAATCCCCTAAACTCCTCAAGTCGAATCAACAACTTCCTAAGCTCCTAAACTCGACCAACAATGCTCTGAGCACGTGAATATGACTTGACCTGAATGAAAATTTCTGTTGAAGTTCCTCGCAGCACCAGCAGAAAAGCTCAAGCAACGCACATACAACGTCACTGGATTCTCGTTGACACCTGAGGAGCTCACTGCAGCCATTCGTAAGGTTATGCCCAACTTCCAAATCGAGTACGAAATCTGTCCAATCAGGCAAAAGATTGGTATGTTGATTAGATAATCTCTTTGTCAGTATCATCCACCATTCCATCCGTTAAAGGCGATAATTATTTTCTTATTATGCAAATCGCATGAGCAATCAGAGATTGCAATCAAAAAAATAGTTTCTGGAAAATAGCCAACGAACACAAATCGAACGATATTCGTTCAAGTTTTGAATCGTTCTTCCACATGTTCCATTTCGTATTTTTATTGCGACAAATAATGAAACGTTCAGCAAATGAATTTCCCACTGATGGAGTTTCACAAAAAAAAAAACCAAAACAGGTCTCACCGATTGCAATCAATCTTTCCGAACGAATTTTTATTCTGAAAAATGGAAATTCCAAAGTGAAGAAATTTGAGAAATCTATCATGGCACTATCTGAAGGTCATCGATGAGCAGTCTTAAAGTTGAACGCCTCAAAGATTCTTTTCCCAGTTTGTAAGAATTGGATTAATCGCTCAGCCCCTATTTTATGTAACCTTTTGACGCGTTTCCGTATTAATTATAAAATTAGTTTACANGTTACAAAATTAGTTTACAGCTGAAATAACAAAACCGATTTCACTTGCAGAGATTATATAGCAAAGAAAATTGGTTGAGGTCATTGATGAGCGTCTCTAGATGCAAACATATTCACATTGCTTTACTCAAATCATTACAATCAATGCGAATATGTGTATCGCGTAAAGAATAGACTTTATATGGAATGTTGAATGCATTTCAGCTGAATCCTGGCCGGACAGATTTGACGATTCGAATGCGAAAAAGGATTGGGGATGGAAGCCCGAGTACGATTTGGATGCGACGGTGGAGATCATGTTCGACTTGGTGGGCAAGCAACTTGCCGAGCAAAAGAAGACCGGTGCACCGAAGACGGCTGCTTCTATGTAAATGCAACGCATCGCATAATATCCGAACTGTCTTTTTTCATGAAAAGTTGTTGGCTGTGAGAGTTTAAATGAATTCATTGAGCGTTTTCGTCGATCAATACCGTATATTTCGTTTTTAATTATAAGAATAATGAGGTATATTCATGGTGACAGAGACTGGTTTAAAGTGATGTCATTTCCAAGAAAAAAAGAAATCACAGACCCATCTTCCAATCAGCGAAATCTCTTTAGAAACTATAAATCAAGGAGTTGGGTTTGAATTTTTACTGTGAATCTAAGTAAGTCAGATATTTGCAAGGAAGAGAAGTTGCTGTGGCCCATATCTCTATAGTTGTGCGACTGCGCAGTTCGGGTTAGCTGATTCGTTTCAATCAAAAGAATCGCTGTGTTCGTGCTTAAGTATTTGCCAACCTGTTTTACCTTCATGATTGTGGGTTCAACTTTAATGTCTCGTAATGGGTAATAAAACTGTTTTCAAGCTAATTCCCTGCAAAATATTGCAGAGATGCTGTCCAGAAAGTAACGCTGCAAAGCTGGTGAAAAAGACTCCACACTCGCCAATTTTTCTCAATCCTGGAAATGTGCTGTTGCCCGTCACTGAATCCTCCGATGAGTTATTGTGCCACTGCGGTTATGAACCACAAACGTTCTATTTATTTATTACCCCGGTTCAACATCCGGCTCATTAAGGCACATATATCAAGGCCTTTTCTGGAATACTGAGGAGGAAAACTTCCCACCTCGTGATCAATAAGCAGGTATCTATGGTAGCAGTATCCCTCCCCAAGCCTTTTTTTTCAATGGGAGTGGAAAGAATCTTCGCCAACTACGGCGAAGAACATCGCATATTTTACATCGTTTCAATTCCACTTGCTTCTTCTCAGTAAGTACAACAATCTTTCATTCTTTCCTTACAGCGATTTTAAATTGCTTCCTACATTTATCATACAATTCCATATAAACACTACCTTGAGCAATGTAGATGAATGACTTGTTAGATGGAGACTCCACCTTAACAGTTTTGTACAATCAGATCAGAAGAAACTGCCGTATGACTTGGATCCAAGAATGAGTTCTCGACTATCACCTAAATAAATGCCTGGATTTGATCGAATCCTATGAGATTATACCTCAGCACAATCGAAAAGACATATTGTATACTGCAACTAGATGCAGCCCCATGCAGGTTCACGTGCATGAGGTTATATGAATTCCAAAAGGCACTTTTACTGATGGACTTGGTCGTGACTTCAAGCTGCGGCACCCAGCGAAAGGATGTTATTGCAGTCGCCCATATGCAAATCACGCAAAGTGTGGAAGGCGATTTCGAAATACCATTCGCACTGAATTTCGACTCGATCAGCTGCTCATTCACTCTATGATCTCCAGGAAAACTTATTTCCCATCCATAAAAAACATTCCTGCCTTTGTTCTTATATATCAACAATTTCAGTACGCTCACATAACGCAATGAACATCCACTTATTGATGCATTATTTATTACATTTATTTCATTTTGATATCCACCTTTGCTATATAACGCACTGATATGAGCGATGACTCTAACACTGATGCTCAGTGATATTTCGACTCTTAGGACCGCAAATCATTGCAGCTCTAACACAGTTGCACGAACAAATCATCCGAAATGTTTATTCCACTTCTAGCAGACAGTCGTTTCCTTTGAAATGCATAAAGTTGAAGAAAGGAAACGACAATTTGCAGCCGTCTTAGAGATCCGTTCGATATACGTAAGGCATTGCCCTTGCGATCGATTTGCGGCATCAGAATAGAGTAACAAACAAAATTAACAAGAGCTGGATGAGAGAGAACAAGAAGACAACAGGCTATGGAAGTGATTCACTGGAAAAGACGATAAGCGAAAGTTTAGAGGAAATGACAATAACCAGTGGTGAAATATTAACACTTCAACAAACCTGCTTTACAATTTACCACTAACTTATCGGCATTCCATTGTTCAAAAAATGATTGAGTAATCAATGAGCTATCTTTTGCAACCATAGACGGGAATTCCAACGATGCAGCAATCAACATATCGGACCATCAAATGAAGCGACCCGAGATTGTCAACAAGAACTAGTGTCCAGTGGAAATCTGATCTTAAAATCGATCGATACGATCCTTATTACCTATGATTACAACAATCGATCAAGAATTTCTTAAGAGTGGACACAACAAAAGGAAAACAAAAAGATCACAGCTCTTATATTCCTAGGCAATGCAGCGTGTGATCATCATAATTAGTAAGATCTGATAATGGGTGGTATCCAGTCGACCTCAGCAGAGTCGAGTGTCTTGTCGATGACGGGTCTATAGTCCAATGTGATCTGAAACAACGAAAAATGTTTATCGGCAATATGGAAAATAAAGGATGGAAAGTTCGGATGTACCGCTCCTGGACTTTGACGCCTTTGCTCGGATGTTTTATGAAGCACCTGCCAGTCTTTGTCACCTCTGCTGCTCGATAACTATCTGTCTCCCTCATTGCACTTTATCACCTATCTTAGGAGATATGGAAAATCGATCCAACTCAATTCTTCAAAATAAATTTTATAAAACTTCTATGGGCGATAAACATAGCGATCTGTGATTCATGAAAACTTACATGCCGACTCATGGCGTCAATAGTATGCACAAGAACTATTAAATCTCTAGAAGCACAATTCAAGTGTGACAGGAAACGAGTCCAAAAAAGGGAAACAATGCGCAACGATGCGAATGTCTAATATAAGATCTTCGCTATGGGTGAGGAATGTGTCATGAAATTTCTTCTCAGCAGCTGAAACAAATATTTCCCTCAAATGTACGAAACCTTCATGGGGTACAAAATTGCATGAGACACTTACGTGGCCAGTTCGTGGGTCCTGCTTGGTTAGCGTATGCTTGCGCCAATGCTTCTCGAACGGTCTCTTTGTTTGCCCCTCGATTGGTTTTGAATAGTCATATTCGTCCTCGCGTTTCTGAAGCCATATCTTCATTGTGAACAAGTTATGAGTCTATGTTGCTGCATGTAGCCAATCGGTTGATATAGGCTGGAGAGTCTTGTACCGTCTAATTCACCCGTACGTCAATTCGTGGCAGAATATGGACAATCAACATTAAAGTCGATCAAATGAGCGTTGGTCGACCATTCGAGCTAATCAACAATCATTTAGTTAAAAAATTAAAATAAGTAAATAAAAAACATGGCTTAAATGTGGGTTTCAAAGATTTGAGCTGAAAAAGGCCGGTTTGGGTTCCCATATATGGAAGGATGTTAAGACCCTCTATATTGCGAAGCTACTTAATGCACCTACATCAGACTCACATCGACTGCTTTTCGCTCGTATAAAATAATGCATTTTAAGAAGTTTGGTCAAAGCAAGATTATGACGAGTAGCAGATTAAAGCCAAGTAGCTCGATATGTGCGCAAGCGCCTTTTTATGAACGTCGACGAGTCAAAAGGAAGAAAAGCCGTTGACATCAGAGGATCTAATGATGAAAAGTAGTGTTCTAAAAAGCCCAGAAAGAATCCCTGGCAGTCTCGAAATAAAAGCTGTACCATTGCGCTCTGGGATTAACTGCCGAAAAAACCTCGAAAAACGGTCAAAACCATGGAGAATGAAACAGTGAATTCTTGGGTTTTCATTCAGCCCACTTCTGCCGCTCCAAAATAATAGGCATGAAGCCACCTTTCGCCGTCCACTCTTCCAGCCTCCTGACGCATCTTGACAACCTCTTGCATATGAACAACAAAAATCGCAAAGACGAGCAACGAACGGGAAAATCGTCACGAGCATGTGCTCCACGCGACTCCTTCCTGTTCTCTGCAGCAACGATCGTCTGCGTAGCATTGAGCATGAGATTCTGCAGCTCGAGTGACTCAGTCAAATCGGAATTCCAGATAAGAGAACGATCGGTTGTCTTCAGACGTTTCAGGTCTTTGAACAAGTCCATCATTTTCTTCACGCCTTCCTGTAAGATAGCAGCCAAATTCTATCCACGAGATTTTCGTTTAAGAATCTCTCTTACATAGCTATTCTGAGGGGTAAGGAGGGGAAAGGGAGTTCCACAGCTCGCCCTAAATTAGTGCAGTTTTTCCTTCAAAGTACGACACGCACAAAAACCTGAGCAGACATTGACGGTATTCTCACCGACGGATAGCTGGGTCATTTGGACATTCACAGTTCCGCTTCAAAATCTTATATGATCAACATCAAATGCGGAATGACTCTTCATCCACTCTCCAGGAACCTGCAATTCTTCTAAAAAATGGAATGTCCTTCTTCTGTACTTTCGACTGTTCGGCAGTCCACGTCTAGAAACGCGCCAATTGCGTATTTATTTGTTGAGCTGGTAATCTCTTCGAGAATAGGTACAACATATCTCGTTTAAACTATAGCAATACGAGCATCCCAATTCTTACTCGAAATTAAACTGCGAACTCATATACCAAAAAAGGAATGCATCTCCGAGCTATTAATCTCTTAGCTCTTTCTCTGACGAATAAAAAACAATAAAAGAGAATTCTTAGAGTTGCGCAAACTCATTTGTTATTTAAAACAATGATGATCAGCAGAGTTTTGCATACTGATAGCAGAACGATTTCACCACCATAACTATCGCTCATTCGTTTCTTTTTTCAAAGAATATTCGCCATAAACCTCTAAGTGATGCTATCAGATAAATTCTATGTGCTTTCCATCGAACGATCCATTCGAATGTTTGTTACAAATTGCGACGATGATAATTTCGTGTAATGAATTCTTACAGCAAGTATATCGCCTCTTCTGAATACGCCTGCGTGTTTCTGCATTGTCTTTTGCATAGTAAGTCGGAGCTCAGCAGTTGGCACATCACCGTTTGCGTATCGGACGGCATCTAGATTAGCGATCGACTCCTCACCAGCTCCTTCTGGCAACTCCGGAATCTTCTCTTCAGGTTTCAATTCTTCTTTGATGCTGAAGAAAAGGTCATGCCTCAACCTCTCTGCCCGTTCCTGTGCTCCAGGGCGCTTCAGGTCATTCAAAAATCTGGACAGACTCAGCAGTTGAATGAAATCTTCAACGGAATCATGGCAGTAATGTTAAAGTTTGCAAGCATCACTGCATCATTCTCTGCAACGATGCGCCTCACTTCAGAAATATATTGCTATTCGTGCAATATGAAGGTCATCAGTCGAAGGCACATGAAAATCCCTGACGGCAAGAAAGGATATTGTTGTAGTACCCTATCTCTCAGAGTGATATCTGACTACTTCTAAGGCAAAGTGTAGTGTTGTTCTCTCGGAGTCACATGCCTGTTACCCTCATCAATGAACCTATCTCCACACAATATGCATCAAAACCGTTGCTCAATGTTAGAAAACTTTGTATTCTTTGTTAATTGTTCTCACAGAAAGCAACACTACTAGTATCGATGTCACCTCCGATCTCCACCAACACAATATTATGCCACTTTAGATAAGTGATAATGCTCAAGATGATTGGGATATATGATGCGGTGAATCACATCTGCAAACCTAAATTAATTAAATAATAAAAAGGTTCTTTATGATCACTTTTTGTGAAGACAAATGATATAGCGAAACTCGTGAGGTAATTAATGAGAAAGGGTGATTCAATAAGCCTCCTTGAATTATGAGTATCGAGAAGCTAAAGCATCGAAAGAATAAATAAAACTCCGCCAAGTAGATAAGTCTCGGGAAACAACGATCTGCACACCTGTTTGATTACGTAAGTGATAACAGGTGACCATGCACTGCAAGCTCAACAAGGGTCCGACAGAAATAACTCTAGGATTCGCTTGGAAATTGAAATCAAACGAAATCCCAGAAGAAACATTTCAGCCGCATAATCACATCCCTCAAAGAGCATTTCGCACTCCGTTCATCTCAATACTATATGTTTGACTGCGAATAAGGCGTCAACTTTGACAGCGAACTAAAAGTGAAATATCTAATATAAAACATTTCGTCAGTTGCGAGCCGACAGCCACTCAACAAGTGAATGAACGTTGCAGTTACTTGATCGAGCAGGCGCGACCGAAGACGACAGCATCGAGGAGCGAGTTGGCACCGAGACGATTGGCACCGTGCACCGAATGGCAAGCACATTCACCGCATGCATAGAGGCCCGGAACAATCTTTAAACGTGCCAATGAACTAATAGATTTTAATTATATAACCTCAAATATAACTCTTCAAAGGGTCAACCCTTTCCAGATCTTCATTCAACCAAACCTGGTTTAAGAATGCTTACGTGAAGAGAAATACTCCAGAAATTTTTTGTCACGAATCTTTTCACGACTCTGATGTCTTGAAAAGAAGGCGAGGACTTTCATTATCAAATTACTTTCATAGACCTACTGACAACTGTTGGCCCTGTTTTCATATTACGTCCACTAACCTGCAGTCTCGTTTTCCCAGAGAAAGAAACGAACCTTGTCTCCATCCTTCTTCGTGTACTTAATCACCTGTGCCTTGTAGTTTGTCGGGATACCGCCCATGTTATAATGAACAGTTGGAATGACCGGAATGGGCTCTTTTGTCACATCAACTCCAGCAAAGATCTTCGCTGTCTCCGAAATACCTACAAAGAAGGCTAATAAACAAATGGTGACATAAAAACCCGACACATACGCAGTGTCAATCTTTATCTCATTTCAAACATGCGATCACTATGTTAGGTGGAACTTCTAAATTAGGTCCACAGTAGAGAGTTGGCAGTATTTAAGCACACTTCTGGATAACCAGTCAAAGATGGGATGACCAGAATACGTTCGATAGTTCTCTTAGGACAATCTTTCAAAAACACATTTAACTATTTCCGACAATAAGTTCTTTTTAAAGTGAAGATGTTTGCACAGATAATAACACCGATATCGTCAGACAAAACTAGGCCAAGTAGCCCTGTGAGCCATCCGAGCTGTTCGAAAGTGAACCTGATGGGAAAGCACTCACAATTTTTATGACAGCCATAGCTCGAAGCAAAAAAAGTATTACAATATGGTATTCGCATACCAGGAAGCCGTTGATGAAGCTGTGCAGCAGGTAGATGATGCAACTGCAGGTAGATGTGATCCTTCTCAGGACCAACTCCACGGCCTTCCATAATCTCAATGGTTTCGGCACGTGAGACGACGTCACGTGACGCCAGATCTTTTGCTTTCGGTGCATACCTCTCCATGAACCGTTCACCTTCGCTATTCACTAAGAAGCCGCCCTCACCTGAAAGCTCATTTCCTTCACTGAAGGCATTATCGATATCTAAATACCGCATAAGAAACTTTGGCAACGCTGTCAATATTTTAGTTGATGAATGAAGTGATTGCTCATATGGCATTCAGACATGAGAACAGTCCATTTTATACCCTCTATAAGAATACTGATAATAATGACAATGAAAACCCTCTTCTGCATATTTAATAGTCCCGTCTTCACTCCGCTCATGTAGGGAACATCATCATATGCCAAAACTGGGTCAATCACCTCTTGGCTGACTAAAGGTTCGGTACACACCGAAGATCCTAAAACGCAAAAGTAGCACCGAAATCCTTAAGCGATCTTTGCACAATATCCGCGAATTCAAGAACATTTCAATCCACCGCTTAAACTAAAAGATTATGAAGCTAAAAAACTCCGTTGCTTCACCTATAAATGGGAAAGTTCACCTCTAGAGCCTTCGGTGATGAGACAGCCGACTCCATAAATGCCAGTAGGATGGAACTGAATGAACTCAAGATCTTCAAGTGCGATACCCGCACGAGTGGCTAAAGCGGTTCCATCGCCTGTATTCATATGCGCTGTCGTACAGCTGAAGTAGGCACGTCCATAGCCACCTGTCGCCACAATTGTCCGCTTTGAACTGAAAATGTTCAAACATATCAGCTATAGAGTTTATTCTGCTTCAGATTTCAAACAGGTGGCAAACTTTTTTGACCGATTTACATGTAGAATGGCGATATATCTGCTCAGCAGTCATCTTAGAGTGCACCACAAACTTCCTAGAAGGGAGTGAAAAGAAGGAAGCTAACCGGAAGCGATGAATGGTTCCATCCTCCAAGCAGAGAGCAATCACACCCACACATCTACCATTGTTCATAAGCAGATCGAGAGCGAAGTATTCAATGAAGAAGTTACAATGGCACCTCAATGAGTTACCATACAACGTATGCAGCATCGAGTGGCCAGTACGATCAGCCACACAACATGTGCTGAAAATATTCGGAGATAACGCCTTCAAGACACCTCACATAGCTGAATTATCGGTGCTATTTCGTCTGACTTTGTTCAAAGATCCTATGCATGTTCTCGAGGAAACAACAATTCGGAGGCCAGGATAGAAACAAGCCAGGTGACTGTTTGGATGAATACCAAATATATGCCCAACAATAATGGGTATATTCTTTATACATTACAGAGAAGTGCAGATGAATGCAAATGAAAAAATCTCCACTTGAAAGGCGATTCGAGCATCTTTCACACTTTATTGGCTTCATTGCTTTGTTCAGGAAAAAGCATATTGAAGCTATGAAGTAATGGCTATAGCTTGCATATTAAAGGGTACTGAACTCTNCTGAAAGGCGATTCGAGTATCTTTCACACTTTATTGGCTCCATTGTTTTGTTCAGAAAAAAAGCATATTGAAGCTATGAAGCAATGGCTATAGTTTGCATATTAAAGGGTACTGAACTCTCAATGCTTTTGATATTATCAAAAATATAGCCATCTGACAATATCGTCAACGAAATGAAGTTCACCAAAGACATTTGCAGTACTCGAAAAGTGTCACCTCACTCATGTTTTTCTCGGTTCGAATAGAATTGTTCAAGTGGATTTATTCCATGTCAACTAGTGGACAGGGGCCCACTTTAAAAAGAAGAAAAGCAGCTATAACAAACGTGCTACTAAATCAAGTAAAAAAGACCGTTTAGCGACGCCACCCTTTCCATAGTTGTTACTTTGACCGCCGAAAGATCTCTGGTAGATCTTGCCGTCCGGTGTTCTGGAGAAAGGCATTCCGAAGTTCTCGAGCTCAGTAACAGCTTGTACTGCGTTCCGCGTCAGATAGTGTTGTGCATTCTGATCTCCAAGCCAATCGCTTCCTGAAAGCAGCACTCAATCCTAAACATCCAGACAACTTTCTACGCACATCTTTTCGACCGGCAGCCAATGCTCACTTCCTCAGCTGTTCGCACAACGAGTTTCTGCAGGATTGGCCTTGGGTCGACGTTGTTTATATTCAACAGAAGAGTGGCCTCTGGGCCGCAAATTTTTGACATATTTAAAATTAGCGATGATAGTTATCTAGACCTGCAGCGTCGAAATTCGAACCGTTATGCAGTAGAGGGGAAACATTTGAGGTTGAGAAGTT
>JAARMF010003842.1:0-12243 GCA_022844705.1 Toxascaris leonina
AAATATTCTCTCTCCTAAAAGTTGGCCAACAGATAGAAAATGGATCTTCATGTATCAACTGGTTAGTAATTGCTTACTTTACATTATTATTCGGTGTTGGAGGTGACCGTTTTAAACATCGCAGAGAAGGATGAAGACATCACCTCCAGTTCCCAAAATTCTCCTGAAAACTTCGGGTGCAACTGCTAAAATCAAAGTTTTTTTTCGAATTTAATTTTATCCCCACTATGATAGCCAATACATCTATCACTACGGCATGAACCTTTTCTTGAAAACATCCCGTGACCGCAGCAAGTCGAGGGTCGAAAGTTTGTGGTAATGATATCTGATTGTTTTGTTGCGTGGTGCAGCATTATTACTTAGGTTAACAGTGAAACTCTGATAAGCTGGTCGATGCTCATTTACTAAGGTCCATATTTATCCTTGAATTCCAGTCAGTGCTGGAACTTGGACTGGCATGAAATCAATATTTGAGCAAGAGCCATAAATTTTATGTGGAAAAACAAATGGAAAAAGTTTTGGATCAAAAACCGCCAGCAAATTATCTTGGTTGAAACTTTATATTTCTTTCTCAGCAGCGCTAACAGCAGAGGACGCTGGGTTCAGCATGAAACCATTAAGATTTTTCATAGGTCCATTATTGCCAATTATGAGTCAGCTATGAGTTCTGAGTGGCCTAAAACATAACGTGATGGAAAACAGCGCAACAACAAGCTCAAGTTGGTAATTTAACAATGTCGGAAATGTTGAACGCCTCGGAAATTAGGATTCGTTGCTTTCAGGATCGTTTTATTCAGTGCCTTAAAGTGATCAAGAGAGTAATTCTTCACAGCGAGACTGATGAGCTGTCCGGGCTGAAAGAACACAAATTTTGGAAACTTTTCGCGGCACGCTAGATCAGCGCTGCCAGTTGGGCTCAAAGGAAAGTCCACCTGCTTTCAGCTAAAAATGCTATTGAATTCACGCATGTTGCAATTGGCAGGTACATCGGTGAATTGTGATCATTTCATCTTGCATCGTTCACTAGAAAATGAAAGGGCTTGACAAGCTGTTCACATCGATATCGGGTAAGTACACTTTTGTTGGACGAAAAATTTGATGAAAAAGAAGAAGACAAATTTGATGAGAAGTGAAAAATGATGAAGAAACTTATAGGGCCTTTGTTGATATGTCAGTCCTGCCCCGCAACTTCTTTGCCTTTCAAAGTTATAAATGAAGTAAACCGTGCGTGTTGGTGGCCTGTTCACTGCAACTCCATTGCGACAACGCATTATAAGCCTGTTCTATGAAAAGTCGCATCACATAAGTGTCGCTTATTGTCATTTAGAAGTGCGAATGAGCAAGCAACGATCCTTTTGTTCAACTTAGCAGCGAGTTGATTTGAAGATAGCACCGGTCTCTTCCACAATCGCGAACGATCATCATTAATGGCCTTAATGTGTTTGCGTAATAGGATAGCAATTCTATCACCTGAGAACACAACCACCCTCAGTAGATGTACTGTGATTGGAATTCAGCAGTTTGTGTGTTTATAGAAGACAGGCAACGATGCGATATTGAACTCCTTTATTGTGCTGCGAAATGTGGTATCAAACATCTACGTAGCATTGCATCACAGAGAAATGCACAAGTGCATTCAATTTTATAGTTATATGGCAGTCGAGACAACTCACCCAACAACAGTATGCATGTATACATATCACAGTATGCTGACCACTCATGAGAAATCATTTCCGATAAGATTTCGGAGAAAAAGGTATATCGGAAATTCTTTTCTCTTTTTTTTGTGTGGAAGAGGGGTTACAAGTGGTCAAATGCTATAGATTCAAAGCGACACAAGCTGACACTTACAGAGCTTTTGCATGTAAGCAGATGCCTTTTGAGCAAAACATTTGAACAGTGGCAAAGGAAGACTGTACATGTGAACCAATGCGGTGGCAACTGATTTCATCTCTATAGCACAATGACAAGGAAGAAACGAACACATAGAATGGTAAAGGATGGCTGTATCAGTTCGACGATCAGGCTAAATAGCCAAATAGCCATTCGCATGCACGTCGCTGATTTTTTATTGATGGCACGTTTATTTCCTGCAGCATTGGCTACCGTTGCCGCATGGTGTGTAGCCGGAAGAACAATAGCATTGCATGTACATTACCTGAATGCACTGCACGACGGGTGCCTGAAATCGAGAACATCTCGCTTATTTTTGTGCAAAAAAGAAACGATCACTCAACGATAAGTGCTAAATTCAACACTGAATAAAGCGTGTTCAATTTGGTTGACTCCTCCAACCTCTCCAAGTTTCGCTCCACCGGTCCCACCAAAAAGATGCGCTTATTCACTGTCATAAGTCATAATTTTTGTTATGCGTTTTAAGATGATGTATTGTCGAGCCAAAGAGTAGATAACAACAGGGAAGCACAATGTGACAATGTTCACTTGTTGAACTATTCGTCAATCACAGTCGCTATGTGAAGGTGAGACTGCTCTGCAGTGGAAGTGGGTTATTGTGGTTTCAATACTAACTGCTTTATGCCATCTCCTGAAATCGCTCTACCCATGGATGTGATATGACCGAATTCCAAAATAATTTCTCATAATTTTGGTACTGTTCGACTCAGAATGGTTTTGCTGAACGTGTCGAAGATGCATGAAAGACGAATGCAAAAGGTGTTATCATGTGCGAATGCCGTGATTAATCTTGCTTGAATCAATTCATATTTCCGTATATGTGCTATCACTGCTGCTAACGAATGCAACTCATTTTGATTGTGGAAGACTTCATCATAGCAATATCGCCTAGATTCGATTACAAAATGAATGGTAACTCGCCTGGATGCATGGGGTGCAGCCTGGAGCACAGCACTGCTGAGGAGGTTTCGTGACGATTACAGGTGGTTGGGTAGCGATCGTCGGCGGGATGGTCGGAAGTGTTGCAGGTGTCGTTGGGATGGTCTGTGGTGGCGGTGTGATTACTGGAATTGTTGGCTGAGGCTGCGGCTGTGGCTGCTGACCACACGTTGTTGAGCATGTGTTCCAACAAACTGGCACGCATTGCGAATGCACGCATTGACTTTGACATACTGATTGACAGAGTGGCTGGCAGGGTTGTGATACTTGACCACATGGACAAGGCTTTGGCACCACTGGGCATGAGCATGTCATTTGGATAGAAAGCACGATCGGAGCGCAGCTGCACGACGACTGCATGCAAGTGCATCGTTTTACGCGAGTGCTCACATCATTCGTGGCCTGTAAACGTTTTCATCTGCATTTCGCTGTTTCTCGGAACACCTCAAAAAGAGAAAGCTATGATGAACAAGCTGTCTGTTATAACGCAAAAGTTTACAGATGAAGAAAAAACAGAAGTCTGCGATATCGACTCCAATATTCGAATACTCTGATTAATTATGCTCATTTGTATTTCAGAATGCTTGACGTAATATGAATGTGAATGTCACTTTATCTTTGTTGCGCCAACCTTCTTTACCACATTGATTTCGATGGCGATCTATGCTAATATGAGACAACGTGCCGTAACGTAGTGATAAAGCGCCCTCGTAAAGAAATACACTGCCGTGATGGGGAGTCCTTCTAAACTCTTTTCTTATATCATTCAAAATATTTTTGCATTTTCATGAACGAATGCATTCATTTTGACGTTTATTCACTAGTCACACTCAGCATGGTTGAAATAATGATCGACAGTTGTTATTTTTCTTACTTTTTGCACATCTTAACATTTGCGAACATACCAAGGCTGTACCGAGATTACCACACCACTCAAAGTGACCTCAGAAGACAATGCAATCTTGATTTCAAAACATTCCATCGCTGAAAACTACTAATATTTCTGTTACGTAGAAACTTCTAAAACTGTCTGTCGCGAAGAGAATCTGCATAACCATTCAAGCATTCAGATGCCCAAAGGAACCTACTCAGATTAAACTAAAACAGGCAAGTTGTTTCTTTTTCATTGCCGTTCATTCCATGATATATATGGGATATCTACAACTTCAGCAAACCATTTGCCACTACAAATCAGTCTTGGTAGCATAGAGTAGAGGGTGTATCGTTTTCAGTGCTGCACTAGCTGTCTATAGAAGAAAACAAACAACAATGTCTGCATGCAGGATGCGACCGAGAAGGGTTAAAGGATTGCAGTTTTCAAAAGGGCTGTAATAACAAGATCATGGCAACAGCATGAATAATTCAGTAGCTATGCAAGAATTGAGCATATAGCGCGATCCTACTTTTGATAAAAGAGGAAGGGGTGATAACTCACTGCTTAGATTATCGAATATGGAAACAACTAAGGGTTAAAGAATTTGATAAAATTGCAAAAGCCAACCACCGAATAGCTCGCTGAAGCTAGGAGAAGGTAGAAGGCGATGCCGTTCATCTAGACCGATGAAACGCTCAGCTAACTGTGAGGAAAGCATGGTGCGAGCGCCTCTATACATGAGCTGAGATGCGTTCTTCGTTGCAACATTGTCGAGTTTTTTGTGGGTTGTTCCAGAACAAATTTGCTTTGAGCAAACAAAACTTAGCGTTTACTCATTGAATGCTTCTGTTCCACTAGTCTCTGTTGCTATTTGCTTCATTCTTCGTCGCTAGTTGCTTCGTTCTCTTTCGCATTATATCAACAAAAGTGTGTGTTGCAAGCAAGGATTCGTGGGTGCTCCCATAAATTCAACCATACTTCCTCTAACTTTTTGTCATGTAAGTAAATAACACTGAAAAATTTGAGCAACTGGTCTAGACGTGAGTCGACCGTTGACTCAGCATTCAAGGCTGGTACAACTCTTGCTTCGTTCACGGCATCAGTATCGAACAGCTTCGCTCTCAGTAGCTGCCTTTGAGGATCGTCGCCGTCACGCCGCCAAGCCATCGTTGATTCGTTTTTGTTGTTCTTATAAGGTAGTTGAACAGCCTTTAATGGGCATACAGTAGAGCATCGCATCATCTATTTTCGCTGAGATATCACTGTATAAAGAGTCTCGACCCGAAATCTCCTGTTCGTCGAGAATAGATACCACATTTATTCAAAGCCAAGACTCGCACATATACTTTATAAGATACTCGGCGGAAGGCAGGGGTCTCTGTTTAAGGGCGAAAGGCATTTGAGGAACGGAGAGCAAAACGACTGTAGATCCACTCATACAACAAGAGATTAACGCTGTCTTCCGATGACAAGTACGGTTTTGATAGTCCTCCCTCCTTTTCCTCCTCTCCAACCGACAAACATCATCTTTCCATTCACTCACATGCCCATCTCTCGATCTTCTCCTGGCATGTTAGGGACTTTTCCAAGGGTATGGAGGCTTCGTTACCTTATACGCTCCCGAACATTTTGGGCAACCTACAGGTTCGATGAATTACAAGCGACATTTCAAATTTTTGTCACGAAAAGTTTGTTTTCCATTCTCCAGTCCACATGCAAAGTTACCGAAATGTAATTTGCATGGATACGGCACTCGTCTCTCATACTCTTCAAAAGCCAACTTAGTACCTCTCATTTCTCGACAGCAAAATATGGTGAGGAACCATCTTCCATGACACACCGCACATGGAAAGCTATAATTGAATTGCTTTAGCTGCGACAAAAAGATGGGACTGCTGAATTGTTGGCTATTTACTGGCACACCTTTCACTATAAGGCTAATGTGCTTGCCAGTGAGATACAATCTATATTAAATATGTGATTAACACCATTATTTAAAGACATTATTTGCCTAGACGACGCATATTTCTAGACGGCTATTTTGGACAGAGAAAGGGGATGGGCAAGAAGAAGGCAAATTGAAGACCTACTGAATGCAATATCCATACTCGTTTTATTTGTCCAATAAATAAACATTACCGCACAGTAGGACAATAGAAGGTACAACACCGTTATTTCACATCAACTTATTTAATTCTGGGTTTGAGAGACAAGCAACAGTGAGGTGTGTACACTTATCGATCTTTTTCTTATACCTCTCTTAGAAGTCCCAACTAGATACTTGTTTATACTGTACTTTGATTATCGGTAGCTAGGTTGATCCCATTGTTAAAGAAGAGAAATGAAGTTGTCATAGAGCAAGTGCTTCGTTAACTTTTGAAACTTGGTATTGGCTAGATGGTTCATAACTGTACTACTTCCTCGTTGGTTGGAGGATCAGCAGGTTTTTTCTTTGTGCAATCATTGTCATTTCATCACAACTAATCTGTTAAGGAGCATGTATCTCAGCATGAACTCAGTTCGAAGTGCCCAGCATTTAGAGAGCTCTCAAATAACATGGATGTATGCCTCGATGGCTGAAGCTGTGAGGAAAATCGAGGAACAAATACCGTAGAAGTGTGTTCGGGCAAGAGTTTCAAGATAAAGCGAAAGGTGTCCGAGTTCCTTTGCATTGACCCGTTCACTTCGTATGGAGGAAATCCTTTGAAGGATTTGAAATTATCGGATCTATTCACTGACAGCGATGTATGGGAAAACACTTTGGCGTATAAAAAATTTCGTTTACGAGACCACAGAAACGATCCTTCAGGTGGTTGACCCAAGTGCGAGAAAGAACTAGAGGCACTCTGCCTGGAGAACGGGTTTATCATATCTCATTGCATAACTTTCGCTTAAAATAATATTGGAAATGTGACAATGAAAGACAATTCTCCAAACAGTGATGTGTTCATGAGGCATGCAGCAGAAAAGATCCTTTCGAACGAAGTCAAAATCATAGATTACGTCGACACCATAAGCACCGAGACCGTGAACAGAGTGTGACAATCGCGACCAGTGGAGGATGCATTGAGGTACATTCCATGTATAAATGGCTCGGCTTAAAACGTGTAGCGAATTTTATTTTTATACTGCTCTTCGTACCCAACAAGTTGGGCTGTCATAACAAGGTTGTCTTCTCTCGTAACAATTCTCCTCTCGCCGTCCTCCCCTTCTCCTTTCTCTCCACTCCCCCTTTCCCCCACTTCTCCTCATCGGAGACCAGCTATTTTGGATGATAAGTAGAGGCACTGAAATATAAAATTCTTGGGATGAAGCCAGCTAAGGATGCTCAAGAAAGGGATAGTTAACGGTCAAAGCAGGCGGGAACTATTCTGTTTGAACGGACATGAGGTGAAAGTGGAAACCGGAACTTCTAGTGACCTCACATTCGACGTCATCAGAGGTCAGTGCAACAACATCAGCGTCGTATACCTTTGCAAGAATTCGAAAATATGGTGAGAAAATGCACAAAAATGTGTATTTCAATACGAAGCCGTGCCAACTATACTACAGTCGCCGAAGACAACAAACATTACGGCGATCTGATTTCTCGCCAACTGCAGCAATTTGCTTAGAAACAACATAGAGAGGCGCCACAAACTACAAGCTGTTTACAGCAGCGGAGTTTCGTCTACGCACGAAAATTTCTCGCACCTGGCGCCTGGGACATTTCATGCCTCAGACACAATTAGCGCACTCTGTCCAAAAACTGCTTTTTAAAAGCCTTCGAAATGCCCATGCAATTGAGCTGGCCGCATCAAGCAAACTTTCATCGTTCATGTTCGCCTGATTTGAAAATCAAATACATTCGGATGGCGAATTTTCAAAGATCGTTTTACGAATGCGAGAAACAAAAAGAGTATGGAAAACCTGAACAGCTCTGACTCGAAAATTGCTAGTGGCGATCGCCGACTGTTTATTTATAATCACTCTTCCCTCACAATCAGGAAATTGTCATTTGTTTAAAGACGCCAGTATACATCGAAACCATATAAAAAAGATCGCAGCGACTTCCGCATCCCATCAAATCATATTTGCCGCTATTCAAACGGTCAAACACTATGCCGGAAAAGCCTTACCTTCTCACGGGCACTGTGATTCACGCTATAAGGACATCTCTGCTGTCTGAACAGACTGTCGCCCTACCACATACCACCACCGCATGATGACATGTCAGTGAGTACTCATCATGTGAAGAAAATATTTTAGATCTGCTTGCCACATGTTTATTAGCTGTTCTATTACTTCTATGATAAGAGTTATATCGGTCATAATATACTTTATAGGAATTACCACATCGTCCCTTTTGGCAAGCTTCTCTTCATCAAATTTTGCGATCAGCGATAGACAAAGAGTGAAAGGCTAGAATAGCCGCTGTTTCCACAATTTCAATCAAATTTCAAGTCGAGATCTCCGCAGACCTTCCATTAGTTTCCGCTACTCGGTAATAAAAGATTTCAGTGAAGGACTACCCTCCGCAGTGGTAACATCAATAACCGTTATACTCATTCAGCTTCAGCTGACGGGGTGCACAAGCGCTTATTCACAAGTTTTTCAGCTAATTCCTAAGACACTGGCAACCCAGCCAAACACTCCGCATAGTATAGGGAACAAACACTAGTCTCAGCGAAACGATAATCGTCATAGCCAGTTGACTGCACTCAAAGGAGTTTTGTTTCAGCTGGAGATGACTCCTCTTGTGGTGACTGCAGGTTTTTTTCACCGATCATCGCATTTGACATAGCAAGGCCTGAATTCTCGATGGATACACCCGTTCTTTTAACTTCTTCTTCAGAGATTGATTGTGAAGCACTTTCTGCACAACCACATCGTACTCGTTCTTTTTCTGCCTTTCCCACACTGTGCACTCGTGGTTCTGTTCCATAATTCATGCGTCTTTCAACAGGATTCACCTGGAAAAAGTCATATTTTAACAGGGGAACAAATATATAGGATGATCCAAAGGTACCCAGAATGGTTCAAGTTTTGTTTGCGTTTGTAGATGGCGTGGTTATATTTGTACACGCCAAAGGCCTGAATCATTTGAAGGTTCGTGTCAAAAGTGCATTGAGGTTGACGGAAATCAAACGTAAAGTGAAATAAAGTTTCGTTGTTCTAACGTGCTTGGAAACATAAGCAGACAATGACAGGTGAGGAAATGATGTCGAAGATAGGGCAGAACATGCAGAGCATATCAATCCACACAAATGATTTTTTATATGCGGTGCTAACAGGCGGCCTTTACGTCACTAATTGTCAGACACCCTAAATGCTTTCAAATGTGACCTTCCGTTAGTGCTGAGTTTCAGATTGCTGTGTCTGTGGGGATGACGGAAATGAATAAAATGGTTAGATTAGCACTTCAGAAGGAATTGAGCTTCTATATGCTTTCGAGGATTTCGATGAACGGTTGAAAGGTTCTTAGTCATAATTATTTTGCGTTGGATCTTTCGGTTAGAAACTTGAGACTAAACTTTTGAGGTTTCTGTCTTAGATGGGGTGAATGCTTCTGCAGAAATAGAGGCACCATATAGCATTGCACATGTTCCAGAATCTTAAGAAACAGGGTTAAAAATAAGGAAAAACAACGCCTCTGAAGTCTTCTCTCTGAGTAGTACAACGAAAAAAGTAGAAGAGAGGAGCCGGAAACCTGCTGATATATTTTTTTTGCAACGCATTCCTTTGGCTAGTCATTCAGATAAATATTCGAATTGAAATGACTGGTTGTATATTAAGTCTATCAATGAACCTTTATCGAAATCACTGCCTCACGTGAATGCCAACAAATTCATTCAACGCTTCTTCCAGGGTCCGAATGGAGAGCTAGAGAAGGAAATCTCAAATGTATAATTTTTCAAGAAAAAGAACATAAATTCCACTCGATACCTCAAAAGTTAGATTGTTGAGTCGCTAAATAAGAATAAACAAAAAGCTTCGTCTATTTCGCCTCACTCCAACAGCTCTAATGATCCATCTTAACTGACGAGATTCCCGAATTGTTCTATGTTTACTGCGCATCAACCGCGCAAGTTCTTATCGGTTTCGCGGGACGCCAAAAGCAGAAAGTTGTCAAAAGTTTTAGGCATTTAACGGAATTGAAAGAAAAGAACGGTATGCATGTTTCAGCTTTTCAACTTTACTTCTGGAATTCCTGACTGCTTTTTCTTTAGCGCGCCAAAATTACGTATAGCCAATATATTCGACAGCTCGAGTTGTGAAGGTTGCATCAGTCATTTTCGCTCGTCAGCTCAGTCGATTTGATAGCAGAATCACATTAAGTCAGCGAGCATCTCTCTGCGACTATTCATTATTCGTCAACAATGCCTTCACAAGGGTAAATGCACTAATTTATAGCTCAATGTTCCCTATTCACTTCCGCTCCAGCTCTGCTAGGCTTAATTGATTGTAGTCATCGTATAAAGATGCAAAAGTAATAAATAAGTCAGAGGAAGTACATAACGCACAGATACCGAAGCTGCATAATGAATGTTCGCAACGCCAAATTGAAAGGTGTATAATGATAGGGGCATAATGAGATGCAATGAAGAAAACAAATGGATAATAAATGAATTTTGAAGAAATTCGTCGAGATTTGAAAAAGAAAGGGAAGCTAGCAAAGATGAGCTTCCCCACATTTCACGGAAGCGATCAGAAAGGAATTTTGATATGTGAATGAAAACAATCCAAATCAAGGGCTCAACATCTCGGACGACATGCTTTCGGGAGCGTTAGTTCTGTCCACTGTCTCCTCAACATATGGTAAGTGTGAAAACTATATTAGCGCAAAGACGAGAGAGTCCAAAAAAGCAAGCAGCGTGGTACGAAGAGGAAACGGTAAGGAAAATATGACGTGAGCATGAGTAATCCAGCTTTCATGTCTTCAAAGCTGTATTCTCGAGAAGAGAAAGTAGCTTCATTGGATTTTTTCATAAATTTCTTCTTCCACAAATTTCCCTCTCGCCTCACAATTTTTCAAATGCTTGTGTCTCGCTGATTTGGATGAAACAATACAGCCTTCAGCCAAAAGGGTTATGTCGAGAGACAAGGCCTCGAAGCCAGCTCATCGCCTAACTGAATTAAATTCATGATTGCAATAATGGACAACATCTTGAGATACCTGCTTTATCGTCACAATGCATTTCCTTCCGTTGATGACGTGCACGCTGCCGTGATTGATACAGTTGTCAGCCTCACCTTTCTCTTCGAAGACAACGAATCCATACCCTCGGCGACTGTTCAGTATCTCAACCTGCTCCACAACTCCAAACTTTCCAAAATACTGTCTCAATTCATCGATGGTATGATAATCGCAGTGTATTTCTGAAATCTGTCAATCAAAATCACCTTCAACCAATTTACCACAGATGTGAAATTTGTAAGAAACGTCAATAAATACTTCGGATGTAATTTTTCGTGAATGCTAACAGATGATGCGGTGCAGAAAATGTTGACCCAAAGCACAAATAAACTGTTCTGCCCATCAACTTCTTTGCAATGCTTTGGGCGATTTGAATTCGTTTGGCACTCCTCGGACAAATTAAGTGAAATGGTGCAAAGTTCATGCGAATTTATTCAACTCTTTAATTGTCTGCAACTCTCTTCGCGCGTGACACGTCAATCTCACGGCATCCTAAGGTTCAGGCTATCCTACAAGATGTTACACCAATGCCGAAGGAATGGCGAACTTACAGGTTTTAGTCGAGCGGGAAGTATGGGAAGTGGGCGGTGAAGCACAGCTTATGGTATAGTTCTCCGCTCCTATCTAATCGCCATGCCTGTACGGCGTCTAGGCGCTCACCATGCCTGGGTCTGTGAGCAAAGCAAACTGCAGCTACCGGTCGTCGTTATTCCTGTTTTGAAAGTATGAGGGATCTAGGATGCAGGTGGACGAAAACAGCGTATATCTGCAATCGCAGAGTGCGCTGGATGCTTTTCAAGACTCTATAGTAGCAACTTTCTGTACACGGTCTAACAAAACACGCACCGACAATGTGGCATCGTTAACCAAAGAATGACTGCAACGAATTGTAAGAAATGCAGCAGCTCCCCTCCAGCTCCCAGAAAACGTTCTGTTCAGAACGAAGTGTGAGGACAGATTCAAACTTAAGAGTTTCGATGGTGTCTAAACCCCTACAACAGAGTTTGAGCCTTACACGGTGTGCAAGATCTCATTCAGTTTCATTCACAGGAATCCACTGAAGCATTCCTCTTCACCTTAACGTCAGTGTGGTCATCCACACATTCACATGAGGAATGGATCATCACAAACACACTATGTGCGTTTACCAGTCCAACGGTCAACTTCCAAAATCTGCTTCGTTTTCAGGCAGGTATATCAGCGTTATATGGGGTCTTTGCATGTATATTTATTCGCTGAATTAACTTCTCCAACGGGAAGCAATGGAAGCTAAGTTTTGACCGATCAAAGCTTCGGCTTTCGTCAAAAAATCGATCGAATGGTTATTCCCCTCCCCCCC
>JAARMF010003845.1:634-17767 GCA_022844705.1 Toxascaris leonina
CCTTGTCCCTCAAGAAAGAAGCACCGTCTGGAATGTAGGAGTAATGGGCTAGTTAATGAAATCATGTACTGGCTACAATCTCGAGTTATATTCACTGCATGTGATATGCCTTCCCAGTAGTTCGATTTTTCATCCTTCTTGAAATATATATGATCTTCATGAAAATATTCGCAAAAGTTGTTGGAATCTGTTTGGACAACGAAAGCTGTCTTTGTCCTTTCCTCCAAAACACTCGCAGTGATTGTGTATGTTTGCTGATTCTTAAAGCACTCGTTTACTCGATGAAACATACGAGATCGAGCTCAAAATTAGCTGGATATTTCTGTTTCAATGATGACTTCGTTTGCCACAAAATTGGCACCTATAATTAGGGTCAACCATATCTTTCAGGTGAAAAGATGCAAATGAGGCCATCTAACATGAATTCCAATAAATATTGAGGCTTATTTGCAGCCTTATCCTTTGTCGCCACGCATGCATATTCTCTCGTTTATTAGAATACAATCTCTTCGTTCAGCTCATTTAGCGATCAATAAATCTAGCGAAATCAATTAAATCTCATTTAGCGAAAATGAGAGCTCATATTCAACAGATTTTTATTGTGAAACGATTTGGTGCGCTCAACTTTTATCTGCAATAAAAAGCGCTGATTATAACAATAACATATTTTTGGAATTATTTAAGATCCCATATTTTATATTCTTTTCCCAAACCATCATCCTTCTGGATACTTCCATCGAAGTCTTGGATAGGATAATCCGGAAATGAATGAAAAAGATGGCACAATTTTGTTGTCACAAGAGGGCCAATCTTGAACACAGTGAGGAGCACGAAACGTGGGAGGGTTGGCCAAGATCCCCATACCTCCTATGTATTACACGGCTTGCAGGTGCACGCTAACGATAATCAGATAAGTCGTTGGCCTTGCCATGACATGCTCCTCCCGCTTCTTCACAGCTAATTGTAGAGGAGATTTGCACTTGAGGATGACTAGAGGGATTGGAAGGAAAATATGTACTTTGTATTGCCATATTCCTGGCCATTGAGCAGTTGGATGCAGTCGAGTGCAGCACTGCCGAGCACGTCGTCAATTATCTCAAGGCTCAAATGAACTTACAAAGACGACAAAATCCATTCACAAATATATCTTCTCATCGGATTATGCCTGCGCAGATCTTTGTGCTTTAGAAGCTGCAGCTTAACACAGAGCAGTTATTCAGGCACTTCTAGTTTTATCCGGTCGGTATTGCTTGTCTGAATGTCTGAAGTGATTTTGTCTGAAATGTCTGAAGCCCTTGGGCTGCAGTCATGTGCGTCACAAAGGGCAATTTCATATGCACCTCGTGAACGACCTTTTGTGATAGTCAGACTGTTGCTTCTGCTGCGGCAATTTGCTTAACGGCTAGGAATGTAGCTGGCGCAGAAATGTCCCGTTCGAAGTGTCTGACCTTGGGAAAACCGATATATCTCCATCCACTTCGGGTTGTTTTTGATTTCGGACACTAGTGATGGATGAAATTCTTATTAGTTGCCATAATGTCCCTTGCCAATGGACCACTCGATCTTGTTACCGAATTGACGAAAGGTTTTTTGACGCATGATAGCCGTGAGGTGAAGATAGCCGTGAAGAAAGGTACTGATGGAACCACCAAACAATCCTTAATCAACTGCAACATTTTTATAGCCAAGACGTATTCCCTCAATGCCCAATCTGCTTTGCGGCAGCGAATATTCAGCGAAGTAGAAGATCGATTCATGATGAGGCTCGTAAAGATGCAATCCTGAAACAACTCTCGCGTAGAAGTATTGAATTGCAACCGCCATAGTTCTTATCGAAAAGTAAATGAAGAAAAGGGATTGTTAGTGAGAATGCAGTGTGAGTATAAACTGCAATACGAGGTGTTCATCTTCAAATTTGTCCACCGTCGCTTAAGTCAACTTTTTCGCCATTCAAATGATGTCAAGCTTTCACACTTTTCAAACGCCAAGTTATACCCCTATGAAGCTTACCAGTGATCGGTATCTCTAGCTGGTAAACACTTCACCTACTATTATGCACAGCCCATATGTTACGTGATGTTACTCTTACGATCGTTATCTTCGTATCTTCGAGAATGCGATCTCACACTCACCAAGGCCCAATGCACATCCCTGCGAAGTTTGATATCGGAAGAAACCGGAAGTTGTTATTGCCGTTAGTCAAGTTAATATCCGAATTTAAGCTAGTCGCTGAATAAGGAGTTGACAAAGCTTTGCCTATTTTACACAATCAACTCGCATTCGTTCATTCGGATCTTCTTCGATTCATCTCTAAAGGCATTCACGCTTGCAGAGAGGTTGTCCCATCAAATGTGGCTTGAATCCGAAGGTGCCAGCTACGAATTAAAGGAAATTTTAACCAGCTAACTACACGCAACCAGCTAACATTGGACGACTGCCTATTTCTATCCTGCAACCTTCTGATGCTTACTATGTGCCTTGCAAACTCATCATTGCGCCTATTGTCAGATCTTTTCTCCGTCGTCAGTGATAGCAAATTATTGTTAAGACTACTTTAGGATATGAATGCTGATTGTGGTGACGAATACAACGATTCAACAGGCAGTAAACAACATGGAGCGGGTCACATCACAAAGGATTTGCATCGTCATTTCAGGTTTTTCCTCGTTTTCTTTTACAGCTATCGAGAAATATGGATATAAATTGTGGGAACCGTGGACAGTTTATCGAAAACGAGCATTACTGTTTCATCGAAGGTTCGAAGGCAAGCATTGAAAATTATTTCATCATTTTGGCAGAAAGTGAAATCAGTGATTGTTTGTACATCGACGTTTCACCAGTTTATTGCCGCCCTGCCCTATGGAAGGCCTATATTTTTTGGTAATCTGTTTTTACTGCTTGAACTCTATGCTTATTCCTTTGAGGCAATGTGTATTTTGTTATAGATTGCTCGAATATCTTGTCCCCTCCCCCATTGCCCCATTGGAATTTCCTTCACCGAACAAAACAGTCTGGATTTTCCGATGCTTTCATCATAAAAGCCATTGGCCACATATTTATCCACTGGGGAAATGAGCTATTAAGTTCACTTTTTAACGCAAATTTTCTTTGCTGGTATATCTGCTTAATNTGCCCCATTAGAATTTCCTTCACCGAACAAAACAGTCTGGATTTTCCGATGCTTTCATCATAAAAGCCATTGGCCACATATTTATCCACTGGGGAAATGAGCTATTAAGTTCACTTTTTAACGCAAATTTTCTTTGCTGGTATATCTGCTTAATATGGGAAAAATAGATGGAGAAAAACACAATTCGTGCCCATCATCTGGCAACGAATTTTGCCAATTTTCCAACGTTCAAGCATTGCTGCGTCCGATATAAATGCTTATTCGCGATGTTATGCGAAGCGTCATGGTATATGAAAAGATAGACCTTCGGATACTTGCTACCACCTGTATGGTACCTGGATGCTCACTATCAGTCTTCCCACTTGGTTCGTTTCTGTGGCAGCAAATACATTTATGTCAAGAGAGAGAAGCATCATCTGCGCGAAAAAATGTGAGCGAAAACAAATTGTCGGTGTTTACGTAAACGCGTTGGGCATCGACCCGCCACCAGTATAACATCGCGTGGTCATTGTCCATTTTACTCGGCGAATTCGAATGTTGGCGTCGAGCATTTTCGGTCATTTCAGTGACACGGCACGTCCATTCGTAGTCTCCATTGAGTGTCACTTCATTCAATGTCAATGATGCGCAAATCATTCACAGAGCACAAGCGTTTGCTAATCCGTATGAAAAGTAGCTTCATCCAGAAAGCCTTCCGGAAGGAATAATTTTCGACTTTCGTTATTTCGCATACATGTAAAACAAACGTAATCGATTTTCAAAAATGGCATACATGAATTGGACGACCATTTTCACTATTTTTTTCTCAAAGACTACTCGAAGTGATTTTTTGATAAAAATTCCGAATAAATCTTTATGCTATAATGCAATCGATACTAGCAGCTTTGTGTGATACAACTGAATGAATCAACGGAAGCAGGGAATGCAAATTAGAGGTGTCTAAACTGTGTAATGCAGAGGATGCGTGGCTGAACCTACGGATACCACACACGTTCCTCTTGACCCTCAGCGTAATTCAATGATAGAGGTTTATCGTCTTGGTTTTCTAAAGGTATCGCTCGAATCTTCTATGTTGTTTATATGTTGATGAGAAAATGAAAAGGAAATGCAGCGTTTGCTATCTATCAGTAGAGATCGCATTGCGCTGATGCAGAACTCGCAACAATTCTGCTGTTCCGCATATGCCATTCATGAGCAGCAATTATGCTTCATGCATCTGCGTTATCATCGCTGTTATCACTGATAAGTATTTATCACAATCATTTCAATCCAATTCAAACAGGCACATCCATACAAAATTTTCCACTACGAACTGGCGATGAATAAATTTCAATGTTTTCATCAATGATCCACTCTCAGGATGTTCCCCACGTGAATTTGAATGTAAACTGCTAAAACGGCCGAATTTCCTTTGTTGTATTTTTGCAGGTTCACATTTGTAGTGCGCTATACGACGTGATATATGCAAATACATCCTTTTATCTGCGCATTTTAACGTGAGGAACGCTGAAAATAGAGGTGCAGAATTTTTCGTCCCGGGCAAACCTGAACGATGAGCACCGCATCATATCAGAGCGTTATCATATGAAATTCAAGAAAGGAATAAAAGTCGAGTTCAACAACACTTCTTCTTCTGCCTGTTNTAACAACACTTCTTCTTCTGGCTGTTTTTGTTTGTCGTGTTGTGCTTCGTGTTCATTCGATTGTTTTCTTATTCCGCTTTTATCTTCTTCTGGATCAAGCACCTCTTCATCGCATAATAAAGTTGAAACATCGGAACATGAAACGCATTATTTTCTTCCTCGTCCCATTCACTTGTTTCATCATATCTATTATAAATAGGAGTTTTAAATGAGGAAACCGAAGTAAGGTACAGAAGGAAGTGTAAGGGGACAGAAGCTCATCGGTTGTCTTTAGCACTCCATATGATAGTCGTTTTGCTCTTTTCCGAGAAATTTAGCTTGCAGCGTGGAGTGAGAAGGGTCATTTGTCTGCTAGCAAAAAAGGAGAGAATTTGGCATTAGAGTTGCTGGTTTTGGCTCATCGCTTTCTCTTATCGTTTTCGAGCGAAGAGGAGAAGGATTCCACTATTTCGCTGGTCGTTATAGAGAGTGAATAGAATGAAACTCTAGCTTTGCGAGCTTGTATCCAAGGATCAAAGGGTAAAACAAAACCTGTTGGAGCTCGCAGGGAAAAAGAAGGCTATTTGTGTGCGCAGTGGAGTATATTTGCGTTGTGTGGATCTTGTTGAAGCCTGAAGCCATTGTTATACTGCATTATTTGATTTCGTTCCATCTTTTCATTTATCGATCAATCAAGACAAGTAATATAATTGATGGCGCACGTAAGCACAAATAATTGGCGCAGTGCTATCAAGTTCGTTCATCAACTTCATCAAGTTTGTGACGTCGAATTTGCATTGTTTGGCTCATGTAGTTCTTTGTTGTCTTGAACTATATAGATTGTTATGTATTTATTTAGCATCTTGGTGAATGCAATATCCTCGACCGCAGAAAATTTGTTAAACGTGATTCTAAGAAACTTGCGTTGTGCCTTTAATAATTAACGAGATATAAAGCCTTGTCGCTTGAATTTAACTAATGGAGTCAAGAGTATGAAGTGCATTTGCGGGGTTACTCATGCATGTTCGAAGCATTTGATGCGTAAAACGTTCTAAGGAGCCCAATCTTTGCTCGAGAGGATTTTGTTCCAAATTAGGACACTAAATCAAGAGAATTATGCTGCCACTGCAGTGTTGCTCATATTAGTTAAGAGCATGATGCAGCGAATTGAACGTTATAAAAAATGCAATAGATAACAAGATATTTGCTTCTTTATTATAAGGGAAGCAGCCTTGAGCGACCTAGTTGGGAGAAGAGGAAGAGATCCTGTTTGGTCTTTCCCAGAATGGATGTCGAAAAAACACCTCTTCGGCCCAAAAATTGGTCCACTATATTTTTGCCTCTCTCGATAAGGCAAGAAATAAAATCAGGGCAGCTGTTGCACATGCAACGACAAGCACTGCATACATCAACGGACAACTTCTGGTTTGCATTCGTTGATACAAATTCAAATTTCGATCATGCGGTGAGTAAATGACCACTTGCATTAGATAAATACAGCAGAAGGAAGTCAAATGTTGCGGGTTATTTTCGATAGTGGCGTACTTGCAGGTCTAACAGCTGTTTCATGTGAAAGTTTTCCATATGAAATCGCTGTTAGATGATCGGTTAGATTATCGGCCGGAAAGGAAGGATAGCGGATTCAGATGCTTCCAATATCTGTACATTTGTGAGGGCAATGAATCAGGCCCAGTTGATGTCATTTGCGATTAGTGATACTAGCCAACTGTGTATCGATTACTCTATCTAAGCAATTGTCTTCGTTATGTAGTTTTGTCCTGCGTTCTTCCCTTTCGCCTTTTATATGCATCTGCAAACTAAATCACGTCGAAGTCATGATCGTGCATATGCATATGTATGTATCATCGATCATTCCATTCGACAGTTTTAGTTATAGAACTGCGAAGTTCGTTGGATTCGATGTTCACCAGTGGCTAGACATCGGATACTAACATTAAAATTAACAGATCACCTTCAAAACAAGCTTTGGTCAGCGAATTACGGGTAAGAACTCAGCCTTCATTTTGCATTTTAATTTTCCATAGGTCGCAAAGTTAGACAGCATTGAATTCCACGATCCTCCTCCGTTTCCTGCTGGTACTCTAACCACTTCGACCACGGAAAAATTCCCTAGGAAATCACTATTAGATTTGCAAATGTACCTTTAAAATATTTTCCTTCAAAATATAAATGCACATTTTAATACTTCTCGGCAATTGTTGTGATGAATGCACTTGCGAAAACGCGTGTTATATGAGCTCCAACGGAATGCTGCTGCATTTGCTTGAAGATGAGGAACAACAAACGTTGATGTCTCCCTCAGAGACGGAGTGTTCAATAGGCACATAGCTGTTCTCTCAAGCTTGAATCAAATTTAAAAACAACGAACTTTTGAAGTAATTTCCTTATCGAAGAAAATTCAAAAGAATTTATGACGTTCCAAAGCAATCCCAATCAGCTAAGACGAATCAACTCGAAACCTTCTTTACTACTTCAGCCAGTTTGTCATTTCGAATGCGCAATTGGTTACAACGTTTTGCTTATGGGTTTTTTCTCATTTGCTTATTCGCTTATACATGTCTACACCTATCCCAGGTAATTGATACTCTGATGCTTATTTCGAATAGCGTTGCTGTTCTTAGAATTTCTTCACAGTGGTTTACTTTCCTAAAGGTTTGGTATGATTCGAGATTCAGATCAGCGCTGAATTCCTCAACGATTCACCGACAACATACGAGGACCTCTGAATATCTCAGAACTCTCAACACTAGTCTTACTCTCCTTGAGCCTTTCTACCCGACGTCAGCACCTGTCTGTCCAAAGCTCACAGGGATGTCCCACTTTCAGGAACCTCGAGTATCAGTTACGTACGGAATGTCATCCAGACCCTTATTTAGGAGATGTACTGTTAGGGAGGAACAGGTGTGGTTATTGGTGGCATAGATGTGAATTACTTGCATGCGAGATTTCCACTATGATATCCGTCTGTATCTCAACTTCTTACGCTCGTTCGTCGTCACGTCGATCAGTCTGCCCCTCTCTCTAGTCACATTTGTGCTTCTTTGTCGGCTGTGCGTGATGTGTTTTGATTGCTTTATGTTTGTCTCGTGTAAATGACTAAAACGATCGTAGTGCAATGTTGACGGTTTTATCGGAATTTTGCAGAAGAGAGAATCAAAAATGAGGCGGAATCTATTTTACTGGTGCTTAGAAGCAGTGAACGAAATTTCACAAGAACTTTCAATGAAGCGATGTTTATTTCAATGATGGAACGTTGATACGGACGGGTTATTCAGTTGTTCAGCAATGAACAGGACCCTTGATTAAACAATTTTTTTTCCTGCTAAAGGACATACAGGTGATGTCGATTAATCGCATAAGTGCCTAGCATAACTTCGTGCTCGAAGGATTTAGAGAACCGTCAACTCAGCTGCGCTGCAAATATGTGAAGATTTAAAGGGTGGACGTTTGCATTTGATGGAAAAGGATGTTACAGTGCTGATATATTATAGGAAAATATATTACTAGTGCAGCATGCTATAACACCCTTTCCTTGCATATTATTTCTATGGTACTTTGACATCAGAGATTATGAAAATCGATTTCGAATTGCACAGCCGTTGTTCGAGAGTCATGTGATGGAGTGGAATATAGGGAGGATAGTGAGCGTTGCATGGGAGGAATCGTTATGGCACGGACCGAGAGTGATGAGCGAACTCGGCTAACAAAGAGAAGCCATCACGAACTCATCGACAAAATGCACCTGTATTTGTTGTAGCGATGATCGGACTCGACTTGCTTTTATTATGCGTTAATGGTACATTGACTTTATTGAAATCAACTTACAACTTGCACATCCGCATAATTTTACACGAATTTCGGTCCATGTTCAAAATTTCCTTTAATGCAACAGAATCGAATATCCTCGCAGGACAATAGTAATTAGTACTCATTTGGAGTTTTCAGTGAAGCAGAAGGAGAATTGATGCGATTACATACTGATTTATGAAGATATTAGTTTAGATTATTACTACTTACACGGAGAACTTTGCCATATCGGTCTATTCGATGCCATACAATGCTGAACCTAGTGGGAATTTTGTTTCGTCAGCTATAAACGTTTTCCAAATTTACGCATCAATTTACTGTTTGCCAATTTATTGTTTACGGAGTATTTTTAGTTGTTCACTCCTTTATTTGTATATATTTATTCCTCATCATAATTGCGGGATATTTTCTTACTTCTGAGTCATTTACATCAACACTCATTGAATGCCGAGCGAAGATTTGCATAAACTTGTAAGTGATTGCGAGTGATACCAAACTATTGTATAATTCAGTGGTCTCGATAAGGGTGAACGGAAATGTTTATATAATTTCCTTCTTAGCCAAAGCGAAGTCCTCGTTAATAATCAGCAGTCATCAATTAGTGCATCGCCGATGAAGCAAACCTGTTGGGGAGTGATATGAATTGATATGGACGTTGATAAAATATTCAGGGCATTTATATGATTTGAATGTGTTGTAGGGATACTTCATGGTCGATGCTGATTCTGGTTTGCTGTGTCCGCATAGTTGAGCAGAGTTTCATTGTGGAATGGTGTAGAGAACGCAAGAAAAAGTGGCCGCGTTGCGATGTCTTTCTGTAGTGTCGGACGGAGATAGCGAATATCGATTCGGCAGGGTGTGGTGGAAAGAATGTTTGCACACTGGAAGAAAGAGAACCTCTGCGTCTGCAGATATGCCCATGCCCTTATGAAATGTTTGCTTTGAAAAGGGGACTTCGAGTTTGTTTTTCATAAAGACATCTACCGTTTGCAGTGTCGTCAGTTTTTGTGATTTCTGAATTAATTTAATGTCTGGGAGTGTTCTAAATCAACCGCTGTAGATGGTGGAGTTGTGATTACTATTGCTTCACAGTGTTCCGACTTGAATCTACCACGTAATACCGTGGTATACGGCGAGGTCTACATGGTGATCCTGTGTGATAGTCCAAGAGACGTTTTGGACGGATATTTATAGCACTTTCCATTACCAAACACCGAAATCTTCAGTGTTGTTTTATCGACTGTTCGTATCGTCGAATTCTTTTTCCGCCATCCAGTTGCCACAAACAACTCTTTCGCAATTAAAGGTTCCACTCGTTGCATCGATAACCGTTAGGGGAGATGGCCTCAGGCAATGGAATCTTGCAGTGAAACCGAGTCTGAACCGTATGCATCTTGGTAGAGGTTTTAAGCACATCGATCAAGCACCACCCACAGACATAAAACGGCTGCCCTTATGTGTTTATCTAATCGCCTTCTTTTGTGCGTTAACGCACTGAGTGCTAAGAAGGGAATCAGTTCGTGTATTTGTGCATCTGCATGCTGCGATGCTTTTGTGTGCCAACTTGTAAATATGTCCGAACAAGTGAAGGCGAAAGTGTGTGAAGAAGGTATTCGTTGATTTTTTTACACTTTGGAACAGCAAATGTTCTTAACACTAGATGCTTTTCGTTGAGGATAGATGCTTGGCACGCAGGTCTCGGCCGTTATTTTTTTTTTCCCCTTTGGCCTAGACAATACTAATTTGTTCCTTTTTTGCCCTGATCATATGCAAAAGTCATATCTACCATGCACCGCCATCAATATATACCATACAACCCTGAGCGGTGAATACTTTTGATTTGAGCAAATTACTGATATTTTCTGGTAGAGATCATGCAGCTACACATGATACGAATAGTATAGACAAAGGCACATATGTAGATTGTGCAGATAATTTTTTTTTTTTGCACCTGGAAGGCGGACGGAAGTGGGAGTTCAAATTTCGCGTGAAGTGCTCGTTGTTCGATGTATTGATTGCACGAAACTATATGTGAACTTGTTGCTTAGTAGCCCTTGGGGAATTTTATTGTTGAACAAGCCGGTTATAAATCACAAGGCACGTTTACAACCTGAGCTACCCTACACACCCTCCTAAGCTTGGGCAGAGAGATCAGCGAATGCCTTTCTACATGATGATGCTATGCGAAGAGGGTTTTTAAATGGTAGCGGTTTCTGAGAGGGGAAAATTGACAAAGGAGAGGAGAATGGTGGGAACAACAACATTTCAGAGAACTCGAAGACGATGTCCTAGGGCTCGATGCTTGAGATTCCCGAAGATTATTTGTATTTTTTCGTAAGAAGTTGGGAAGATTTTTAGGAACCAGTTGGTCTTCTTCCTTTTTCTTTGAAATTTAATCACCTCTTGCATTATACTTGGCATGCATCACCTTCCCTGGAATCTCGAAGTCGCCTCAGATTGTCTTCCCTGCGTTTGTATTTAAATCGGATAGCAATAACGGAAAAGCTTCCTGTGCAAGTTATGCCCGGGCAAGTACGTCTAAGTATGTCTTCTAGGAAGGGCCTGCTGCATTAGGATGCCTTATTGATCGGTATGACGTTGTTCGGGATTTATCTTGTGAGTGCTACGACACGTATTAGTGATCGTAGGGGGGCCGACGAGATGCGATGCAATGGGGCGCGGACGTTGTGCTTGCAGGGTGTTGGGGGCTTTGCCTTCTCACGGTCATGGTAAGGCACGCGGGCAGCCATACGAGAGCGTTGTGCGGCAAACGGGCGTTGTGTGGTGCTGTTGTGAGCCACTCGGTTGATGGTGCCCATCCGCGTTGCGGGCTGCCTTGTCTTTTGCCTGTCTGACTGCCTGCTGATGTGCTGCCTACTGGCTTCCTTCCACTCGACGGCTATGTCCTCCGCCTGAATTCCGCAGCGTTGTCGATTTCACAACATGCGGACACAGTGAAAGGCCAAGACGAGGAGGTTCCACGGAAGTTGGGAAGAGGGTAGTAGGATAATACAGCGTTTGTGACTACTGCTTGTGATCCGAGTTACCAGCAGTACTGCCTTTAGCTCGATGAGTTGGTGCGGGAGGAGGGGCGGGGGGGGGGGGGTCTTATTTCTGTTATATGATCCCCAACCAGTGTATGTAGATTAATGGAGGAGTATTGAATACTGTCGTCAAAAGTTGTAGTGGATTGCCATGATCAAGGGAAGTGTGAAATTGAGAGAGGGTGGTCTCTGCCTTTTGGAAAAAAGAGAGTAGTGTATTTGAGGTTTATTTCAAATCGTCATTGCAAAGTCGTCAAATCATCCTCAATAAATGTTGGGCGGAAAACAAACATTGCTGCAGTGTATTGTTTAGGAAGTAACTAATGACTTAGGGGATGTGAGGGAGAAAACATTGGATGGTGCTCGTTACCTGTAGGCTGTTTGAGTGAATTGAAGGAAATTACATTGTTTCTTGCTAAAAAGCCATCATCTTCACATCTTTTCCGCTCCTTCCACTTGGTCCCTTCCCTCTTGCCCCTCCCCCTTTAGTTGTCTTTGCCCTCTAACCTTTTTCCAAGAGATATTCCTTTGGCACAAAATCCTTTTACCGAGAACTTCTTCAAGGGTTCTTGGTTCTCACATCTTCTAATTGAGCGACAGTGGTTGGCTTTTCTTTTCAATTCCACAGGAGATCCGGAAGAGTCTTTAGCTAGGTGAATGGAGGGGTGATTATGAGTGTTAAGCATTGTTGTGCGGTTGGTGTTACTTTTCTTTCATCCGCTTACCGTATTTATTTGAATATAAGAACAGGTCGTCCTACTTTTCTCGAATCTTGAGGGTGGGCTTTCAGTCCGAGGATGGCGATGGATAGAAAAGCCCTGAATTTCAGAAAATACAGTAGTAATTCTGTGCAGCGGATTGCAGTAACTCTTATGTTTATTATGATGGGATTGTGAAACGGTACTGTAAGTGTCTCACTGAGAGGATTTTTCGTGTGAGCAGTCGTTCAGTGAATGAGCCGAGTAGAGAATCAAAAGAGGCTGATGACGCAAGTTGATCGTGACGTTGATTGCCTGCGAGCTTTCTTCTTTCGCTGATATGGCCGTCTTCAGAGTTGCTAGAGCTTGAACTCGGAAGATATTTGCGCTTTATGGCGATCTTCGAGATTGGAACAGCTGCCACTTGAAATATGTTTCGCTGTTCCGTCATCTTTGAAGGCGCTGCAACTTGCAAAATGACCGCATGATCGAAACGATTGAAAAAGAGGGAACGTGAGCAGCCCCTCGAAGAAACTGCTGCAATTTGCGGCGCTTCATAGAAATTGTCTTTCGATTTTTTGTTCCCTTTAGGTTATCTGAGCCATTCGTAGCCACCCACCACCTCTTTCTGTACATTGTACAGTACTCCACCTATACTGTATGCTATTGCATCCGAACAACAAACGTCATTGAGTTTAACCAGCCAACCATTTTCAACAGGTTTTTCACGCTCGTGGAGAACAAAAGAGTAAAGAGGACGGTGTTCGCTGGAGCGATGTGGCAGTTAGCACAGATGGATGCATACCTTTGATGTTTGTAGCTGCGTTCTTTGTTCTGTCTAACATTTGCTTGCGGAATACATGTGTTGTAAGGTGTTTAAAACTTCTTTGTGAATGTTTCTTCTAACGTATTTTTTGACGTGTTTAAATATGCAATTGAGGAGTGAAAGTTTTTGGCCATTTTGTTTGTGACAGAATTCCCAAATTTCAAAAGTCAAGCAGGTCAAACAACTCGGATTGGCATTCCCTAATCTACGTATAGCCAACTTTAGGTGGATATCTGTCTAAGAACTTGCTTGTGTTTTCACGCTTATTGAGGATGGCTGCGTTTAGCCATTTGTAATTGGGGGCATTTTGTTTACGTGGTCATCTTTAAGAGTGTCAGTATCGAGAGAGCGACCTGAAAATAAAAGCGCCAAGCGCGACGGTATGTATCGGCCTACGGTCGAGCGCAGCGTTGAGAGGACATCCGCTCAAAGCCCAATGGCAAGTCTCATTGAGAGCATCGACCACCACCTCGATGGGTAAGTTCCGAGTTTTGTGCACTCACGATTGAACCATTTGAGCCAGTTTTTTTATTCTTAAAATGAAGAAAGGAAGTTAGAATTAGGGGAATCGAGGTGAATTTGAATCTGCTGTGACAGATCACCTCTGATAAGATTAATTTATCATTTCGTCATTCAGCACTTTCTTCTGGCCAGTATCCGACTCTTGTGGGCTCCGGATTGTTTTTCGGATGTATTTGTTTATAGTGGTTACTATTAGGATATTTTAGCAGTCAGTTCTTTATCATTGACAGGCTTATCTTCTTCCGGTATCTGGACTCGACTATAATCAGTGTTATTGGAGTAACAAGGTCGACCAATGACAAAATTGCCTTTCTCATCGATTTCTCACTTTTCTTTTCCCCTCATCACTCTAACGAATGGCTTGTGAAATCGATCCAATTTGCTGTTACCATCTCTCTTGATCAAGCTAGACTAATAGCAAGAGACAAAGTGGTCTTTGTACATGGTGGGGTATGTCCAAACACCTCATTAGTTGTTTACCTCTCATTCAATTGCCATTTGTGGAAACCGAACTTTTCTCAGCATCACTGCTTTGAAAAATGCACATGCAAATGTAGTAGTGTTCATTTTCCTTCTAAAAATCATCATTCCCAATCGATCTGCATATTATTGTTTGGTATGACTGACACGTCATTTCCTCTATACAGCGATCAACAGATAAAGCGCAAACGTTTATGGGAATCCATGCGCTGATGCAGTTGCCTTCTCTCAGCGGTCGTTTCCTCTCTTAAGCAATCCTATGCATTTCATTGAATACATAATTCCTCTGTCAACCTTGTGTGGTGATGGTGTTATGCCTATCTGTGGACACATGCTGGCCATGAACAAGTTTATTTGCATATTTGGTTGGAGTTGACCCACTCGAACGTTTCGTCATCAGTGCAGTCTCTGAAAAACAAAAATTGATGGACTTTCCTTCCTTTACATATAATGTTTCATCCAGCGGTAGGCTATCCTCCGTGACCTAAGTAGTTATCTTTGTAGTAAGTTAAGAAATGAGGCAAAGGAATCATTTTCAATGGTTTAGGACTGTAGTTATTTAGTACTTCTCTGCCCTATCTGTTCAGCAGATGTTTACTTTTTCGTTGGAATGGTACGGAGAGAAGTAGGACTAGAGTGCCGCACACACGCATTAATGGCCTTTTGCCTACCTAAGATTGGATGATAGAGAAATTTTTTCTTAGAGAAATTACCAAAGGAGAAACATCTGTCCTCTTTCCTTCTGTCTTTCCGCCTACTTTCTTTTTAGATCTCCGATAGATTGCTGACAAAAATGATTCTGTTGAAGAGCTGCAATTGAAAGATTCCATTCAGTTTTCGCGAAAGAAGTGACGCCTTATGGTCGATTGTTTTTTCTCTTCAGTACTATGCTTGTTGATGAATGTTACAATGAATGGAGTGACGTTATTCTTATTTGAGAGTACATTATGGTTATTGGTACAAACGTCAAAATTATATCCCTCTTGCTTGTTTATGGATAATGATTGCAGGAGGGTGATGGACAGAGCCATAAAAAGAGAGGTTGAGGACTACGAGGACGTCGCTGAGAACGTATTCGCAGTCGACAACGGAGCGAATATTGAACCGCCGATAAGGAACAATTATGGAGGTGATTCAGATGGCGACGTTGAAGCTCACGACTATAACGAAAGCGGGTATGCGTCATTGTCCATCTAGTTTGTATAGTGACTTAATGACTAAAATAGTGTCGTTTATTCGCGTTTGTTTTAAAGTTTATCTATGCATCAGAAAATATTCGTGCTGGGGAACACTTCAGGCTCACTTTCGTGAATTCTTTGAGTTCGGTGAGTCTTTCGAGCGTTTCTTTGCCATTCCACATTCCCTTGTTAATAATTGTTTGAAGAGCGGATAGTGATGGTGAATTAAGTAGGTGCCAAGATGAGTTACCTTTCAGTTAATCAACTGCGAAGAATTAATTTTGGATGGCTTTTTTTAGTTTTCGGAAGTCTCAATCGAATGCGTTTTCACGAGCTAATTTACCCATCTGTTATCTTTTAGGCATGTGAGTGAGATATACGCGTAGTATGTGCTCGTGTAGGTGTGGATGGTGTTAATTTCATTCAGCTTGCATCCTGGAACATTGAATAATGCTTCGCAAATTTTCGGTGTTCAAATTCGTTGTTGAAAGCTTTCTGGAATTCTCAACCCTACTACAGGAGATGTTGGCGGTGTTCGATTCTTGCACCGAATCTTTTACGATGCTTTTACACATTTATGCACACAGTGTTATTTGCGAACACTTATTGTTTGTTTGTTTGTTTCTTTNNNTGTTATTTGCGAACACTTATTGTTTGTTTGTTTGTTTCTTTTTTTTTGCTTGATGAACTCTCGTTGTTGCATATTTCTGCATGGCAGTCGAATGTTGTAGAACTGGACAAACTGTATATGGGGTTGTTTCAGTCTGTCATATAGCGCTGATCCGGAGTCAATTCCTACGTCTGCTCTTCAGAGGATGGCAGGCGAATTCAGTGCGGATAGATTTTTGAACGCCGAAGGCATGAGTATGTGCTTTCCTGCTTTTCATATTTGCGCTTTAGTAAATTTAAATTTCTTTCTGCAGTGTTTTTTTATTTTCTGTTTTCCCCCCTAGTGCGTTGTGTAGTATAATCTCAAGAGTTAATAGCTGTCAGTGCTTAAAATTCCTCTTCATTGCCCTTCCCGTTGTTCCCTGTTGTTAAGTTGGGCATAATAGGTGATAATTCGCATTGTTTCTAGAATATAGTTTATTCATTCACCACAATTCATCGAAGCGGTATTTTCGCCCTTTTACGTATTATCTGATATTTGTAGGCCTTTCCCTTTCTTCATTCTTGGTCTCTATGAAGATCTCTTAGGGAAAACGAAAATGTGAAGATGCATGGCACATGTTATATAAATGATATTCGCGTTGGGCTATGCGCTATACAGATGATACAGGCAGTTTCTTTTACATTCTATAGAGGATATTTGTTTTTTATGGAGACGAGTAGCCAAAATCGACGTGCAGGACACGCGGTGGGCTTGTTGACCTTTTACCTTTACGCTTCTAATGGTCATCTTTATTAGGTGACGATGATGAGGAGTGCAGTGGAGATTGGAACGCAAGTAACTATTCGCAGGCAAACAAGAAGCAGAGTGACGTTCTTGCGGTTGCTGACCAATATTCGAATGTCTATTCATTGGAGGGATTCATAGAAAACGGTATTTGCCAACATGCTTTGCACAGTGAAACACATAGAGATACTATAAATTTTTGTGGATATGTGGATTGCAGTTGGGTATTGCAGCGCTTTTCTGCGTTTTTGAACATAAATGATTTTCGGAATTATGGCAAATGACCGTAAGTGTAAGGTAAATGCTATACAATTATGAGGTCACGAGGAGCAGTTCGGTAGGTACTGGGCGCAAATGCATAAAGTATTGCAAATTCATTAGTGAAAAGTTGTGTGCACTTCGTTGGCGC
>JAARMF010003846.1:0-17212 GCA_022844705.1 Toxascaris leonina
TAATTTATAAGTGCGGTGCAGTTATATCGTTAATCATGACCACCTCGACAAAAAGTTCACGTTTTCCAGTGGTTACTATGCGCAAATGCCATCAGGGCAATGACGTCATTGATGTTGTGTTTCTTCCCATCCAATCATCTGTTGTGTGATCGTGTGAATGCCAACATAGACACGAAAAAAAAGTCCAACTCAAGAGGCAATCGAAACAATGCACAAACGATTTCAACGAAATATATCCAATCAAATAAACATAACGATCTAAAGGAGAGAAATAATTAAATGTATGTGAAAATTAGTGAAATCAATTGAATCACTTTTTTTATAATTGAAAAACGATTAAATTTTTGATGGAAATATTCGAAATAATCAACTCTTTGATTGGCTCTCATCATCGTAAAAAATTTCCGCTGTAATAAAATGAAATATTCAAACACTTTGCATCTCAAAACGAAATTATGATGACTGAATTAAGGTGAAGTAAACGTTTACTATCCTTGTAAATAATCTTATAAAAAGATGTCGGCGAGAGAGGCTTATATGAAAAGCATTTTATCGTTAGCTAAATGTCCAATTAGTTTGTCAATGAGAAAAAAAACGTGAAGGAAATCATACGAATTGATAACATCATTTTTTAAATGCGGAGTAATTTCGACATTTTATATTCACATTTCCGAATAATAAAAAATTTCTTGAAAATTTTCAAAAATTCGCTCAATTTCGAAACAGTTTATATTGACGAATTTTCGAATTGAAATCTCTTTTCCCAAACATGAAAAGAAAAAATTCCGCATGAAAAAGAAAAATACGTCGAATTTGCTGCGACGAAAAATTTTAGAAAAATTTCAGTCCTTTTTTCGCTCAATTTTCTTATGAACTCAACGCAATAATAAATTTAATTTTGAAATGTTAATGCCTCATTCCTTTAGGTGAGCATATTTACTTATTGCAATTAAAGTAGGGAACCACTCGAATTTAAGAAATAAATAAAAACAATAGGTAGATGGGAAAGATTCATTGATGGAGAGATTCATAAAGGTGAAATATTTCACATAATATTAGATGTTGTTTGAAGCTGAACTCGTCTAATTTCCAACTTCGAAGAATACTCCTGAAAATATTTCGACCTGGCGCTTCTTTGTTGTCTATAATCTAACTTCAAACAATTCTTCCAAAAAAAAAGAAATAATAATAATAATAATAATAATAATAACAACAATAAGCAATAGTAGTAATAATAATAACAATGGTAATAATAATAATAATAATAATAATAATAATAATAATAATAATAATAATAATAATAAACAGTAATAATGATAATAACAACAGTAATAACAATAATAACATTCTGATGGGATTAAGCAATAAAGAAAGTGGATATGGACGGAAATTCGAATGCATTTAATCAAAATAGGAAAGCAATATTGACGTGATCGAAGTTGTTAGAGTTCAACAGCAATGAAAATTTTGTAAATAATCTATCAAAGAGATGAGATCATTGAACTGTTTCGTTCATAAGAGTTCTATGAATATGAATCAACAAAATGTGGATTCTTTAAAAACATCAAATTAAATTACTTTAAATTTTATGTAAATACATCCGTTTCGTGTGATACGTCAGTCGAAATATTTGCGTCATCCGCACAAACATCAACAAGACACAATCGAACGTTAAATCAACAACAACATATTGATGTCATCCATCAACAACAGCAAAAAATATACATGAATAAATCAATATAGATGTAAATAAATGAATGAATAAATAAATCCACTGCAAATAGATATGAATTTATATAGATGTAAATAAATAAATAAATAAATAAATAAATAAATCTGGTATAAGCAAATATAAATTAATATAAATGTAAATAAAGAAATCAACAAATTTGCATCTCTATATTATTAAGAGACAAAAGGGAGTAAAATTATAAATGACTGATAAGGCTGTCGATAACATGAATCATATTTCGTTCGAATGTCGAATATATTCCTATATGACTATTTGATGACATAACGAAATAAAAAGTCCATATAAGTTCACAAAATCCTCTCTATCACATTTCTCCCTACCCTTTCCACAAAGCACTTTCCCTGCTGGAAGTAACTGCCATTCACATACTATTCTATAGTAGCCTTGCTCTTCTCAAATTTTAAACGTAATTCTAACAACTCCTTATATGATCATTGATGGAATGGCGAATGTTCGGAAACATTGAATGCAGGTAAAGAGTGAGGACAACCGTAGTCGATGATTGTTAAAGGACAACGATGGAGGTAACAATGCATATTTAAAGAACAGGTGAAGCGGAAGCAGGCGCGGGGACGAGGTAATCTAAATGCTGTTAAAACACCGCTAAAAGACAATTGAGAAAGTGGAAACAAGAACGAGGTAGGGGGCGGGAGGAAGGGGGGAGGGGGTGGGGAGAAATAGACAAAAAGAGCAAATGGGTCAATGCGGATAATCAATGTTAGAGGAAAGGTCTCGCTCATAATGTAATACTTGACAAGCTTAACGCTTCGATAAGCTTATAGTTGGGTATATATATGCAATATAAGCTAGAGAACAATTAGGGACAGGCGCAGGCAATAAGCAATACGAAAGAGCATTCGCTCGAATCTACGATGGACATTCTGAGAGGACAATATGAAATGATCCCTTTAGGAAATGATCAAATATACCTCGTGGAATTACTTTCTCTAATGGTCTTTTACTAGAGTGAAAAGGTGATTATATATTTTCAAAGCTCTTTTCTTTATATACTTTTCTCTGCGTGGAATTCAATACTGATATTTGGGTTGTGAACATTTCTTCAAATAAAAAAAAGTTTTTTTTTTTTAAAGATAATTCATCATAAAACTTTATCTCATTTGGTTATTGGTAGAGAAAGAAAGATATAAAATAATTTCAAAAATCTTCAGTAATCTCTTAATAGGTTTTTCGTTTTTTTTCTTCGGGTAGAGAAATTGTTTTCTCTTCTTTTTCCTCCATAGAAATGTCCTTCTATAGTCTTCTAGGATATTTATTTGAACAATTAAGCTCATGATATTATGTCAAAATTTTGGGCAAGGAAAGTCCCTTCCGCTCCCCCCCCCNNNTAGTTCTCTCGAAAATGACTGACGAAATAGAACATCTTGCTTCTCCCCTCCCTCCTCCCCTCAAAAAAATCAAATAAGTGTCTTTTTTCTGTTTCATTCGACCTAAGGAATGAAACTGCTATTTTGCGCAAAATGTTTCCTCTCCCATCCGTAAATCTCTCATTCTAACTCTCCCCCCCTCTCCCTCAAAAAAAAAAAAAAAAAAAAAAAAACACTAGCCAAATCATTTAAAATTCGTATAGTTCGATAGGCCAATAGGATATAGGCAGAGACAATAGATGCTGTTAATATTTAACAAACTTATGATAAGATATAATATAAAATGAGGATTTAAAAAGTCGCACTACTATTGAGTTTCGACAAAGGGAGCCAATTATTCCATTTTTGATTGCAAATATTCAACTACAATACAATGCAAAAAAAGTTGCAAAAAAATCAGCAAAATGCAATGCAACCGGAAATATTTTAAAATAAAATTCATGTAAGCTAAACGATATAACATTTTTTAAAACAATAAAGTAATAGCACATTTGTCATTTGATCACAAACTACTGAAGTAAACAATTTCATCGAATCGGACATAACTTCCGCCTTCATTAAATAATTTGCTAAAAGCTTTTAAATTTATAAAGATATTGCATTAAAAGTATTTCGAAACGATCTCATTTCAGAGATGAATTTCGAATCCTCTACCTCATATCATTAGATACAAATGATGGATTAGTGGAGAAAGGAATCGTTAGTAAGTCGAGCATTGTTTCTATTACTACTAATAAATGCATTAGCCTAACTACTTATAGCATTTAACTATCTTTGAAATCGAATCCTTAATTTATTGAGTTCGCCGACATCGGATAATACAGAAAATGATGCTCGAAAAATCCGATAACTTAAAGCATTCCTCTCTAAAGCGTTTGAAAAATGTTTTCAATGTCCATGTATGTCATTCTCGACATCTCCATTTTCGATATTCCCATACATACGTATCGAAGAACATGTATGTTAAAAAAAGGAAGCAGTGATACTTACGGCTTCTTCACTGACTGTTTTCGAGTGTTGTTGTTGTTGTTGCGGGGAATCATGATCGGAGGAGAGGCATGCGGCGATGGTCGGCGTTAGCAGTGTATCTATCGCCGCCTCCTCCATCTCCAGTGCACCTATAATAATTACAATTAAACGTTTATATTTCTATAGAAAATATAAAGCATAAACGATATGCAACGCAGAAAAAAAAAACGAATGGAACACAGATTAGTCGCGTTTGGCAATCGGAATCATAACAACGCATACGTTCACTACATATGTGGGACATCAATCGCCCTTACCCCTTTTCATCATCTCTGATTCCTCTCTTCATTCTGTTCACTTATTCATATCCCCCCCCCTCCACTTTCTGTGTTTTTCCTTACCTCTTATCTTTCTATGTAAGGGAAGAGCACAATTAAAATGTGCAGTTGAGGTAAGATTCACCCGAAATTAAGGAAATACCCAAACAAATTATGACCTATGAGAGGGGAAAATCGATCCTTAAATTTCTGCACTTTATTATCCATGAATAGCTCAAACAAACTTCAACAATTTATAAATTAATTAATATGCTCAATTGAGAAACAAATAAATAATAAATAAACAATAAACAAATAAATAAATGAGTAAATAATAAATAAATAATTTGCTTCCATGCGAATCAATATGCTCAAGAAATATGCAAAATCGAACGAATTATGCTGATTTCACTTATAATTTTGAAAGAAAATAGATATTAAACTGTCAACAACATTATATTTACACTTCAATTAAATATCCTGGAATTTGCCACTTTTGTGGATTGTCGATTAGTGGACAACCGATTTAAAAAAATGCATAAATCAATGAATATAATGAAATCAACATCGAGACGATATCCTATACTCAATTCTCATTGCCACGTTCAATTATTCAGCTTCAGATACGTTCCATTCCCATCCACACCTGAATTATGCTACGCTTTATTAGCCTTCACCTCCTTCAAGCCTGAATTGCACTATACGTTCTTGTCTCTCCAACCATCTAGTTTGGATTGCGCCACGTCTTACCAGCTTACTCACATACGCTCATAAAGCTTGAATCGCATCATATCTTCCTAGCCTCTTCAATCCCTCCACCCCTTCTCCCCTCCCTTCATCTCCTCTCCAGCAGATCTCAATTGCATCATTTGGTAGGTACTCTTGGTTAACGCATCCCCTCACGCTTGAATTGCACTATACTCTAAAGCTTAGGGGAGCATTTTAGTTGTTTCCGATATCATATCGCATGTTCAACCATCTGATCGCATGTAGAACCAGTTTATCGATGGCGCATCATAGAATGCGATTCGAATTTTACACAGATGTTAGTCGTGAAAATAAAAATTCCTCTAAATAGACGTTACACCAATCAACGAGAGAAAATTTCATTGACGTTTATTTGCAAAGAAATTTTTGCATTCACAAAATACTATAGTAATCGATATTTATGGAAGTTAATTCGACTGAAAAAAATGAAATCAACTGAAATATTACGAAATATCAAGCCGATCATCTCGATGATGACCAACTGAATTTATTACTTTATCAGAGTTCTCATTTAAGCAGCAATACTATAAATCTGTAGAAGTAACAAAGGACAGATAAAATTGTGGCGAAATAATTTGTCTATTTATTGAAGTTTTCAAAAAAATCTTATATAATAATAAAAATTTCAGCATGTTAAATTATTAACACCTTAATAAAGGGGTAAGAATGTGTTTTTTTCTTTTACTCATTATCTAAAAAGCACTATCTGTTTTGTTTATTGCAAATGTAGAATTCCTGATCCTCTACGATATAATGCCTTAGTAACCGCCGAATTAGAAAAGAATAAACATCGACTACCCATAGATGCTAGAAATTTCTAAAAGATATAACATATAAAGAAAGCCGATAAGAAAGAATAAATAACAAAACCGAATCACAAAATTACTTCATCAATTAATTTCTATCCAGAAATTCAATTTCTATTCAATTCATTTAATTAGCGTCACCGATCTGCTAGTAAAATATAGCCTCAAGAGTGTTGTGCTGATGGTAACCGTTACATCGATAAAGCAATACACCATCGGTGAACAATAGAAATACGAGTATTGTGTGAGCGAACGAACGATCGTATAACGACGAAACACACAGGTCAATCATTACACTGCCTTCCGGATAGCTTCACTAGCACTTCTAATATTGTCGAACAAAACCCCTCTCAATAAACACCGGAAATATGATGAATACATTCATTTCAGAAAAAAAAAAAACAAAGCAATTCCAGTTAGTTGCTCTAGTTTGCATTCATTGAAATTTGGATTCCTTCTAAAAATATTTTATAGAACGATTAGATTAAGGCATGAGATTTGTGAACAAAAAAATCCATCATTCGTAATTCCTTCACTTTGTATGGCAATGATGAAACGTGCTATCATCTCAAGATCAATTCCGTAAAATCCTTTAAAATCTGAACAATACAATCTACAAAAATCCAAACGATACGAATTCCAATGAATTGCAATAGCATAAATTTATATGGAAATTGAATGATATGATATTTGAGTAATGCGAACTCGTAACAATTTAATGCGATATGGAACTAAAATTTAAATAGCCATCGAAAATTACCCCCTTCAGAATCACATAAATGTCATAAACTTTATAGTGCAATAATCGAGAGTGCATTAATTGGAATATAGCTGCATTAACAGGAATATGGCTGCATTAATTGTAATATCGACAGATAATTAACAGGTAACAGATAATCAACGGAAATAAGATAGTCGGAAATTAAAAGTTGAATGGCATTAAAATTGATATTTATAATTCTTTCAACGAGAAAGAATCATATATGTTCCTCGAAAAATATTAAGTACGCAAAACAATGGGGAATTTCAAAAATACACTGGGAGGAATCAGTTGTAAATTCAATAGCCCCCAGGGATTGTATTCAAGGTTATACTGTAGCTGCAGATTTCCTCGACTAAGATGTTCAAATATGGATGTCACATGTGCCTAGGGAAAAAATAAAGAAATATTAATAGACGGAGTAGCATATACTCCACTACCGTACCTTCGCTGATGAAATGCCCTGGGGTTACATTAGTTTCAATTTCCAAGTAGGGTGTATATTTAAAACAGAAAGGGGGTTTTGAATAAAGGAACATCGCAGATTTCTCTTTTTTTGAAACGATGACAACATTGCGTATATGTTGGAAGATACAATCAAATGCAGGATGTTCTAGGTGGCGCATTAATCAACATCACTCGTGGCAGAGGATTGTCGAATGCTGCAACAAAACATCAGTGGATAAAGAAGAAAAGAATGATTACAGCCAAACTATTATCAATATCTCTGCTATTGTTATATTGCACTCATCATATTTCCGATTGTTCATCGCATTTTGGGGTGTCTATTCATGACAAATGCTACGAAGATAGATCGATGGAATGGGGGGGGGGGGGGGGGGGGGGGGGGGGGGGGGGGGGGGGGGGGGGGGGGGGGGGGGGGGGGGGGTCGGGGGGGGGGGGGGGGGGNTGAGAGGGAGATGTCTTCGTTGTGATGGTGTTAGTGGTAACTAGGGGAATTATACATGGTTATGCACTTTCAGAAGCTACATTTGCGGCAATGCGACTAAAGCAGCGATCGAGAGTCCACACTTAAAAACATTCCTGCATCAGTGCACTTCTCGCATTAAAAAATCCCTCCGACAGCTTATTCTCACACGTTTTTGCGTCTTCGAGTGGAAGAACCTTATACAGCACTTGGAAAACGCAGATGGAAGATCAAGCAACTGGGCGAAAAAATTTCACCTCATCGAATAACAACAAGCAAATGTTTTTTGATGACAAATATTGAATGCTTCATAGCAACTAAGCGCAGGAATGTTTTCTCAAACTAAGAAGTGAGGTTCTATCTTCAACAAGTAGTATTCTCAAGCTATCAGCTGATGTTCTGCCTTCAAAAATTGGTGTTCTCAAGCTATGAGCTGAGGTTCTGTCTTCAACGGATAGTATTCTCACGCAATGAGCCGAGATTCCACCTTCAACATGGAGCTTTCAACCTTGGCCCTGTAAATAACCCAAATCTTGATTGGACGTTTAAATATTGCAGTGTTGCTGAAAAATCGTCGATAAATGCAATCCGTGCCCGCACGTCTTGCAACATAAGTATATTGAGTAGTATCGAAATGTCTTCATCACTTATTACCGAAAGAAACGCTTTGCCCTATTTTATATTTCATGAATTGCCGCCTATACCAGCTGAATTATATCGCTAAATTAAGAACATTAAAGATGAAATTATTGGAACATCGCAAGCTCAAGCTCAAGTTCATGTTCAAGTTCAACTTCACTCCTTTTTTAATAAAATTATATGTGATTATTTTGCTACTGTGCTTGCGAAAATATTTTAATTTGCCATTCTCCCATTGTTGATGTGAGTTTCGATTGCGGAAAAAAACATATTCAGGGCTTGAGCAGTGCTCTACCCAAATTTCAGTTTCACATCGTACGAGTGAGGGAACCCCTCGTTGATGTCGTTAATAGACCATGCACCCATTCAGCTTTCGGTGAATCACTTTGACCTATACACTATTGTTGCTCGTGTGTACTAAATGTCTGCTCGCAAGGACTGTTGCTTTGTGAACACATTGCTCTTTCTTATTGCACGGGCCACATATTTTTTATATGTTTCCCACTTCCGCACGTTCAAATAAATCAATAAACAAATATGCTCCTTCGTACACAAATATCGCGTGGCGCAAATGTCCTCTCCTTTTCAACAAATAAATGCCATCAACGTATGATGTGTTATAAAAGCTATACCCTAGTGATGTGCTTAGAAACGAGTATTAGAAATGAGACCCTAAACGATCATAGATGTTGAAACAGGAGAAATANTATGCTCCTTCGTACACAAATATCGCGTGGCGCAAATGTCCTCCCCTTTTCAACAAATAAATGCCATCAACGTATGATGTGTTATAAAAGCTATACCCTAGTGATATGCTTAGAAACGAGTATTAGAAATGAGACCCTAAACGATCATAGATGTTGAAACAGGAGAAATAATTGCCACAAGACTAGCTAGCTATTCATTCTATCATGAAATGAGTTAATTGTTGACGATAATTCATCATATTCATATTTACCGATTATTACTTCTTTCCGTTCAATAATGGAATAAAGATTGAAGTATAGCATCAAAGTACCACACAAAAGTATTAAAAATTAGAGTATAAAACTACCGAGCACACACCGAAGTACAACTTATAAGAGAAAAATATTACAATCTGAGAAAATTGTTTACCAACGATATGAATATTTCACAATGAAGTTCAAAGTTCAAAGTACTCAATGGGCAAGCAAAGATATATCGAAAATTAAGAGTGCGACGGATAGCTGATATAATATTGAGCAAAATAAGTAATATGGGTGGAGTTAAAAAATATATTCGAATTCGACAACTGAAATATGTTTGAGGAAGTGATGTTTGATCTTTATTATTAGGTGGTTTTAACTGAGAAAAAATTATTGCAACGAGATATGAGATCCATCTCTATCAATCAAATTTTTATACCCAAATTTCCGCCCAAATCTAGATTTATACGCAAATTTCCGCCAAAATCCAGATTTGCCAAATTTTGATGCAAAAGAATTGATGGCAAAATTTATTTTCTAAACAATCCTGTATCGTCAAAAAACACTCTTTCTTTGAAGCAAAATCTAAGCAGTCGACTAATTTTTTTGAGGAAAACGCATCACCCGCAATCCTGCTAAACATATGACAACTTTAATAAATAGTTGAATTGAGCACTCAAAAATACAAAAAGCACATATTACGCGTTAGCTGAGTAATCTCTAATATGGCTGCTTATTTGCACAATCGAATTACACCTATGAAGAATTGTATAAAAATATTGCGAAGAGCAAATGCGAAAATCACCTTCCCATATCATTTAAAGAATCAGAAGGCAATAAGCAATAAAAATAAATAATGCTGAATTGATGTCTCTATTCGATTATCGATTACTATGAATCTATTTTACAATGCTTACAAATGAAACTGCAACTAATATTAAATGAAGAAAACAATATAATAAATATAAAACAAGAATAAAAGCACTGCCGATGAATTCTTAACTAGTTGCCACGCATAAAAATTTCATAATTTGGAAGAAAAAAACAACAAAAGACTCCATATCACTTAACATCGAAAAGCTCATATCACTCTCCCCTCTTCAACTCTCCCCCACCCCTCCCCCCCCCCCCTCGTTTTGTGATTCAACTTTGAAAAAAGCTGCGTTAGGCGCTTTTGTCGATATTCGAGAGAAAAGATAGAAATCTAAACTTCCGGTGAAAGGAATTGAGATTAAAGATAAAACCAAAGATATACATATAAGCGATATGAAAAAAAAAACTCAGAAAAAAAGTCATGATAAATCAACACGTAACACAATTTCTGCTATATAGCACACTTTTTTCTTTTCTCGACTAATAAATAGTTCATTCAACATATGCTAATATCTGTGAGTCACTGTAAAGTTCATCACCATGTTTGCTTCCGCCTCCCCTCATTCCCCCCACCCCCACCCCCCAACCCTCATCAAAGAAGAACCTCTTTCTTCGAAATTATCGTCCACATCTCACATGTCAATTTCTTTTTCAAATCTTGTTGTATTAATTGGTGTGGTTTTTTCTGGATTGTCTAATCCATTAAAAAACTCATTTATTGTCATTTCCAATCTCCGACAATAACGATGATCGACAATAAAGTGTCACAACAAAGATAATCAAACGATCACTATGAATCTTCATTGATTTCAAATTTTTATATATAAAAAATCGATCCAAATTTAACGACTGTCGGATAACAGCTTAATTAGTCTTTAAAATAGCGCAATATGTTAATCTGAATGTTGGTTTAAATTCATTTTTCCACAGCCCGAAATCTCGACCTCTGCAATGACTTATACTTCCCATTCAATGTGTTAAATTTTACCGCCAAAAAAGTGACCTTTGAACCGTTAGTNTTTATACTTCCCATTCAAGGTGTTAAATTTTACCGTAAAAAAAAGTGACCTTTGAACCGTTAGTAAACAAGAGATTGTTGAGCTTGGCTATTCGAACAAGTAGTCTTGCTTGATATTATAGTGACACTTGGACGATTTGAGGTTGTCTTGACCATCAATTAGGTGTGCAATAAATAAAAGGTGAGGCGCGGAAACATGTCGGCAAAGAAATGACGGCCCATATGAGAGAAGACATAACGTTATCCATTTTCAAGGGTGGCCCCCCAATGTGGTGCATTAACGGTGACGGTGGACGAGTGAGGGTTATTCATGATATTTGCAAGAGCTCTATGCTGTGCTCTATGCTCCTCTTCCTCCACTCGTTACTAAGACCCCAATTTGTGGCGAATCACAGCACTAATTCATCGCACAAAAGCTAGCCATTCATTCGATCTGCCTCCATACCTCATCCCATCTATCCCCTCATTTAATCTTTTCTCATTGCCTATCTCTCCTATTACTGTTCTATGAATGCTTCTTTGCAGTCACTAATCCGTACCACTCACTATTCGCATTATTCTTTTCGACGACAAAATTGCTGCCTATAAGAGGATAGAAATATTGCAGCAACATTCTCGCATCTATGCAATTCTCAAGCATAAAATGCAACGCATCAACTACTCTCTAGCTGTTAGTCAATCAACGACCAACAAATATCAACACTCGTACATTCCTCTACTTTGAATATTTAATCGATGTTTATAAGGCCGATCGGTGAATCAACCGATAGCCGGTCAGAATTTGTATACTTGATAGCTAACGTTCTCATAAAGACTTACGTAAGTTAACCCCCCACACCCCCCCTCCCTCGTTTTTCATCCACGTAATTACATCTCATTAGTGCGAAAAAAAGTAATCGAATTGCAGAATAAATCTTTCCTTCTTGATGACGATTCTCTGAATACGTTGACCATTATTACAAATATATGAACAAATAAAATGATCCGACCTTTAGTTAAGAGAGTTTATCGATTATTCGGCATTGAGGACAACAAATATCGCTCCATCAATTTCTGCAACTTCCTAATTCGAGTTTACTGTACCGTTCAGCGTTATTCCTACCTGTGCCAAGTTCTTCCCAACAGAATTATAGAGAAAATGTAAGGTGTGGCCGAGAATGGATGGGGAAGTAGATGAATGGGACAGAAAAAATGACTCATAAAATTAATGCAGTATATACCAGTCAAACCAGAATTTAACAAGAAAAAAGAACGAAACGAACAGAAACAAGCGAAAATGTATTACGCAAAAGCGGAAAATCACAAACAGTAGCGGAAAATCACATGAGATTTTCCGATGGAAATACCAAATAATTGGTTTGGTAGAAAGGTTTTCGCGGTGGAAATACCAAATGACTGGTTTGGTAGAAGCAATTTTTTATTGTGCATTCGAGCTCGAAAAAAGTTTTTTTCTAAAGAATCACTCGAATACCTCTGCGCTAAAATTCTGCTAAACGGAGAGGCAATCGCTACGACAGACACGTTGCACTCCAATACGAGAAAAAAAAAACGCACAAAGAAGTGTTAACAACGACAGAGCGGAAAAGTCGGCGATCATAGAATACACAACACGCTCGCGTCTCAAAGCGACCACCGCTGACTATCTCAGCCTGTCTCCATGAACGGATACCGTAGTGAGATGCTGAATAAAGAGAGAGGGAGAGAAAGAGAAAAAAAAGAGAAGAAAAACTTCTTTGCCAAGTAAAGGATATGAACTAACGACTCTTAATTTGACAATCCAACATATTACTAACTAAGCTATCATTGATGACTTCTTTTTGTGCATTCTAAATCCACATGGCCACCGATACTATGGGATTAGAGACCGCCATTGTAGGGCAAAGAAACTACGAGAAAATGTGCACGAGATTCTATGAACACTATGGTCGACCATTTCAAGCAATGTTTATGAGAAACTTTTGCGTTAGATGCCTTAGAATAGTGGTGGGAAAAATGTGAAGAACAACTATTCCCCTCTTCTATCAGAGTGACCCGAAATATACTCTCTCCCCTCTACAATCTCCTTCCCCCCATCCTCATAATAAAAAAAGGGGCGACGGGACTATTTCAAAAAGTGTTTTGAACTAATCTGTGAATAATTCAGTGATACACAGCGATGTTATCGAAAACAACTATGCTATCAACCTTATCAATGAGGATGTAATGGAACACAGAAACCAAAAATACTCATTTCCGAGAAGTGGGGGAGGGAGGGAGGAGTGCAGCTTAAAAAATTAAAAAACGCTCTTCAATTATTTCAATAAATTTAAATTTTTAGAATATTTTGAATCAAAATTTTTATTTACTCAAAAAATCTCGAAAGAAGGACCTCAACANGTCAAAATTTTTATTTATTCTGAATTTATGAATCAAAGACTGAATCAAATTTATTTGAATCAAAATCTCGAAAGAAGGACCTCAACAAATAAACAAATGAAAGAATACTCCCATCAAAAACATTATTCAAAGGCAAAAGAATTTGACTGTTTAAGGCAAAGCATTGCGGATACGGAGAGTGAATGATAGGCTGAGTTGGGTGTTTAGTGCTGAACGCACAAAACGACGCTGCCCCACCTAGGCACCACCATTCAACCACCGCCGGGACAACACCCCCGATAGAATACTGTAAAATTGGCCGTCTGCGTGCACACTATGCCATCGTTACACCACGTCACATTTTCTATTATTGTCTCTATAACACTCTATTTTGCCTTTTATTCTCATTTCTCTCCTCTCGACATACACATCTCGCCATTCGTTTCTTTCTTTTCATGCATTCTTTTCATCTTATTTGCTTCTCTACATGTAAGACACAATAATATTCCCACCGTAAGAGAGTTGGAGAGGTTGACTGGCTGGTTGGCCATGCAACAAAAGCAGTGGACAGCTCGTGTTAAGGTCGACGCGTCGTTTTGCACGTGCGATCGGGTGCTATAAGTTTGAGAAAAAAAAGGTTCGTCAACGGGCATTGGGATGGCATACCACAATATGCAAAAAATTATTGCGATTCCTCGCGAAACTTTGACTTTTGCAATGTTTTTACAGTGTTACAGTAGGCGATTTGATAGCCAAACAAAGCAAATAATATTCGCTTTATTGCATAGTTCTAATCGAAAAAAATTATTGTTAGGAAAGCAAATAGGAGATGATTATAATCGAAGCTATATGTTGCGAGACGAGATGGTTTCAGATGGAGTTAATTTCAATTGGAGCCGTTTGCGTATGCATCAATGCAGTCGCAAATATCCTGAAGACATTCTAGTAAAAGATAATCCCAAAGCGGATGGATAATATTCGAGGGATTAAAGGATTGACAAAACTCCGAGCAAATGACAGAACGGTCACTAAACAGCTGTCATATGTGTCCTTTAAATTGGCGCATTGTGGAAATCGCTCGTTAGCAAGTGAAAACTTTCAACCCTCTTGAGACACTTCAAAGAGACCATAAGATGCAATCAATAGCGGATAGGTACTCCAAGAAAGATTATCGCAAGATTCTTAGCGAAAAAAAGATATATCATAAAAAGCAACGATGTCAAAAGCAAGAAGAGGGCTTGAAACTTCTACAAATTAGATCGGTTTGTTACGTCCAAAAAATTGGCAAAGCACGCCAGGTGTTCGGAATAATACCTCGGCCTATGAAACACTAATCAACTGAAAAGATCGATATTCAAAAAAAGGAGTAATCAAGCTAATTCGAGGCATTAAAAGCTCGAATCGTCAAAATTCACTTAGGAAACCACCAAGAATTTTATGCGATAATAACCCATCTGGAGCGATAGGACACATTTCATAAATACGTATATTTAAAAGACATAGATACTCTCATATTATTTGCGTACTTCCTGTATGTATCTGTGTGGCCGTTCGTTGGATTATTCAGGATAATACTGAAACAATGATGGATACTGAAGTGATAAGCTTATTAGTCATTCTTGAGTCATGCCTTAACACTTCCGAGAGAGAAATATTTGATTCGTTGCGAAGCAAAATGTGACGAAAATATTTCCACAAAAAATCGGATGATTATTTTTGAGAAAATTTATATTTATTAACCGTCGTAAAAATTTTCCACCTGGTTATATGATGAAATATCGCTGAAAAAAATCTTTGAATAAATCCGATTGCATTAGGAAGGATATCGATAGGAATATACGACAAAGAAATTACAATTTCGCGCAATAACAATGAAGAAGATGAGAGAGGCTTTTCACTCTCATATCTTGTGTGAAGCTTTTTTTTTTCTTGGCACCCTCCCAAAACAGCTCTTCCAGAGATATGATAGGTGGAGAAGATAATCCTAACTGATGTACTAATAAAAAGAGATAGGTTAGTTGATCAGTGAAACAACGACGTCGACAGATAGCAACAATATAAGTGATGCAGTGAAGTGCATCACCTCTCTCTTTCCATTGTTTTCTGCTCTTTGAGGTATAACTGTAATTAATCTGATGGCTACTCATTGTGTTTACACTACATTCACATGAAGTAATAAAATATATGCAGCACATCTATAAAAATGATTAAAAATGAACATTTTTGCTCATATAAAGAGCATCGAATTTTCTAGAGTGTATAACTGAGATACTTCTATCTTAAATTCAGAAATTAGTGCGAGACAGGAGAGAGGATTTGGGACGGGGAGGGGGGGGGGGGGGGNGGGGGGAGTAGAATATGGGAAGCTGGGAAAGAAAAGAAGGAAAGTTCGATGATTGCTAATAGCAAAATAATGGTAAATCGCAGTGGTGAAACTCCATCATCCTGAAAAGCGCCACGAGTTAGCGTTCATTTCAAGAACATTTTAAGTGCAACGATAAACGATGAAGACGGATCGCGAAAAGTGAAGCGAGTACGATCTATAGTCGAAGAAGCAGCAATTTAAAGGTCAGGCTCTAGCTAGTGATCTCAAGGTTAAGCTTCAGCTAGTACTCTGGGGATGAAGCTCATCGAAAGGTGCACCTCCAGTTGCTAATTTTCCCACTTCTGTGACTTTATTCTTCAACTCCATTGGATTAACTGCTCACCTTTTGCTCACAGTCTATAAGACTATAAGGGTAATTGGGAAATGATGTATTGAATGATGAGTGAATCGATGCCCATAAATCAATGAATATGGATTTTTTCTTGTGTATTACTTTAGGGATCATCACTAGTCGAAATAGCATTCAAATTGAACAGAATGGAAAACATGTGATGATAGCAGCACCAGCTTCAGACACCCAAGTAAACCAGCTTCTAATCAGAAAATGGATGAATGGAAAGCTTGGAAAAAACCACAAATTGAAAGAGTTTTGCCACCGAAAAGGATATTCTTGAGTCCTATTTTCGAAATCTTCCCCTCCTACCCCCCCCCCCCTTCACGCGCTGGAAAAACACTGTATATAGCTTAAAGCTGGCTTTAAGTGCATTAACCTTCCTCTAGAAATAAATATTAATTTGTCGTCGACGAACGACAATTTAGGCGAATAAGAAATCCAAAATTCAGCGTTGAAATGAAATGAACACCGAGAAAGGAATCAAGAAAGAGAGTGCCGTTCTAACTAATAATGAAGTTCCAGTAATCTCACTTCCGGTTGAGAATAAGCATTCAGCGTTAAATTTTATGCTTAATAAATTATTCTTTTTTTTGAGTTGATGTTCAACTTCCTTGTGAAGAAATTTCATGAAATGATAGCATTACAAAAAATTGAATGATGGAATGAGGCCCTTAAAACGGGAGTAATGTATAGAACAAAGAGTGCATACACTATTTTTGTGCTGTAACAGACGAGAGTGCTCATCGATTTGATTGCTCTTTGATGCTGTAACGGAAGAAACGATCAACGAGCAGTATCGTCGTACTTACGCTTAGCTCGAATGCATTGCAATGTTGAAGAGAGCAGCTGATATAGTCGCTTAGATCACAATGACTCCCACCCTCTATAACCCCCTCCCCCCTTTATTTATTCATTTTCCCTCTCTTTTTTTCTGTCTTTCTGTCTTCTCGCCTTTACTTTTTTTTAAAGAATCT
>JAARMF010003848.1:0-17758 GCA_022844705.1 Toxascaris leonina
GTAATCATCTGTCTGTCTTACCGTTCATCCGCTACCCCGACAATGTGGTATGATATTGAGCTAGTTGCAAGCGACCACAGACACTTATTCGCAAAATGACCAACGATGTTTACATACTATTGGATATCGCCACGTGGGCGAGATAAAGAAGATAAATGACTCTGCATATATGTGATATAGAACAATTTGATCAATGCTTGGATGTATGTGAAACCACGATTAATTCTGTCAGAGATATTCGAATAAACAAATGCAATTTTTCACAAGAATAAAGCATCCTCGTACCACCCCCCTCTCCTCCCTTTCCATCTTATGAGCATTCGTATGACCACATCATCTACCACCTTTTTCTTCCAATAAATCGGCACTTATCAAGCGGCAATCAGACCTTTTACCCGATTTAGCAGCTTTCAATATGCTATGACGATAACAATATTTCACAAACAAGAAACTCATCGACTTTACTGGCTTCAGAATCCGTTCAGATTTCTTTGCATCAAATAGACATGAAATAATTGACCTTTGAGAGGAAGATCTTACAGGAAGCTTTCCCCCTATTCAGATAAGTTTCTTCTTGAACGAGGAATGTGGAAAATTGTATGAGTTCAACACTTAAAGAGCATCTTCGCCGATTCGACAGAATTCCATTCGAAGTTATAATCTCAGTAGATCGGATGACTCTGTTTGAAATCATATACATCTCTTGTTGTGAAATTCTATATTTAATAGGTGAAAGGGGAATACTGTTCATCAGTTATGTAGTACTTGCACTTGTCACGAATTCATCACCACCCTGTACCACACAAAGACGGATGTCCTTAGTCATTATTGATGCATTATTTGCTGTGCAGTGATGTGCAAATTCTTGCGCCCACTGAGAATTCAAAAACTTCGCCAAAAAAGTGTTCCGATATCACTTTCCTCTCTCTCCTCTCAGAGGTGTCCTTAAAACTATGTTTATAAGAACCCCTCGCTTTTATAAAGAATCCTGTGAACACAGTCCTCTGGGGGATCCTCCTTAGGCATCTTCATCTTGTAAGGGTAACGGAAACACGGACCTTGCCTTAATAGAGCGCATAAAATACTTCAAACATTTATGGAAGCATGAGGAAACTACGTGAATAGTACGTCTGAGCAGGATGTGCTGAACAAAGACGTAATGCAGAAGTGCCGCTATAGGTACGACAATTTATTGCAAAGGAGGTTGCCAGGAAACAAATGACATAGTCAGGAAGCACAAAACAACGAGGACACGTTGCAGCAGGACGAGCTCAACATCGATGGTTTATAGAAACTTTCGCTCATGTGCACTTAAATAAAGTATCAGGATTTGATGGAATCGCTCGCAAGATGCTGATTCTGGAAGAGATTACATCATAGCAGAACTCTACTCCCTTCCTGGTGTAAAAATTCTACGGAAAACCCCCTTGAACAGCAGAAATGTTCAGATGCAATTTCCATTATAAAAGACAACAGCATATGCCAAATCACACACATAAATCACAATTGCCTTGCGTGACGGGATTCCTTGACTTCTGTGTTTACATATATTTTTGTATGGAAGCGAGACCGGAAATAACGCTGTTTTCTCTAATGTGAATTCATATAATCGAAACCGCAGATAAAACGTTTCTCCGAAAGGAAACCTCTTTTCAGCAAAGCTCTCAACACCTTAAAGCAACACATGATGCTTCGGTTAATGGAAAACAACTCGCGAACGAACGAAAACATCTCTAGTTTATTAGATAATTATCTGGTGAGGAACATGCATAGCGGAAAAGTGTGTGAATCATATAACATCTCAAGGAAAACTCAGCGCTTTTGCTCCCTTCAATATGTTATCCTTTCTGTCTATGAAACCAGACGAAGAAACGCCGTTTACTTGAGCTTGAGTCTTTTAAACAGAGGATGCAATTTATTTCCAATTCGAGGAGTTAGAATCAAGAAGAAGCAACAAGAGAAGCAAAGTTTTCTCACTATTCGAAACAAAACGAATAAGAGAAACACTGTGGGTGAGTGCTGCCAATTCACTATGTTTTTTGTTTTAATTTGGTGCAATTTGAAATTTTTAGGACTATATAAACTTGCATTCTACCGCCTCCGGAATTGCGAGGTCTGTATTCCGGAAAGCTTCGGGAATATCGGAGAATTCCGGGATCAGCGCATAAAAATTTCCATAAACTATGCAGTAATATATTTTACGGATTTGTAACGCTCCTGAGTTATATCATAGTATATTCTGTCGCCAAAACATTTTTTTAATGAGTGCTCTATCATGTCCAGTTGCTCCAAGAAATCAATGAACGGCGCTTTTCTTCGCCGCAATAAGATATCACTAAAGTTTATGATGAAAGTTATGAGCACTGTTTTCAAGAACATTGTGAATAGCAGAATTCTATTTGGTGATAGCGTTATATCGACAGAGTTCCGGGATCTGAAATAGTTTTCGTCAAGTCCTCGTGGTAAGCTCTGCGGCTTCAAGTCTTCTGCATCTCTGAGCTGTAAAAAAATGTTCTGGAAGTGGGGTCGTTGCCATCTTTGCTACCGTTATTTCTGCACTAAAGAGGTATTTAGTTTCTATTGATTTAAGCGATTCCGATGAAACTCGAAGTGATAACGCGGAGATGATTTGCAACGCAACTTTACTTTCACTGTAAAAGTTATCTATTCACATTGCCGGATCCTTTGCACCGAATGTACCTTCTCATAGAAATTGCCTCGGCTACATTCTGCAGATACCACTTATTCCTCTAAGATCACAAAGAACTTTAATCGAATATATCGAACTCCCATTTTTTAGAGATTTTTATTCAGTCTGCAGCCTTGAGCTCGTTGCTGTTTTCGCTCTTCATCATCTTGCAGCAGAAAAGTGATCTTCATGAACATGCAGACCTTGTGCATCTCTGTTCTCCCTCTCTTCAGCGCCGCACGGATACAGAGTACAATACTACCATGGTGATATATCGCATCATCATCAAAACAATTCCTGTTCATTCACAACCTCTTTTCTAATTTGCCGACAGTTATACCGAATCAAGCTTGTATCTGCCAAAGATAGGCCTCTTCCACTTCAGCTGCTAGTGCTGCATCAAATTTATGGTGTTCAAAGGTGATGTAACACCATGACTACAACTTTTCAGAAATTGCTAAGCCATCACATGTTCATTTGAACATAAGACAGCACAACAGTACGCGCCATCTGGAAGCGATCTCATTAAAAAAAAAAAAAAAAAACGTTTTCCAACCCTCTGATCATAACACAAACCCTCCTCTGAATATCTTCCGCTATTGCGAAAGATTTCTAAACCCCAAAAGCGAATCCATGATAATCTGGCAAGGGCTTTGTGAGCGTGAAAAACTCATCAAATCCTTCATCTCGTTCGCTCATTGACTTCATTCCGTGCACTCTTTTAGAAGTAGTCGAATGTAGATTTTTTAATAGGTTGTTACAAAGTGTGGAGTTCAAAGTATTCAATTTGAGCAGATTAAGCGTTACAAAGGTTAAAGTGAATCCGAAAAAAATATTTTTCCCGAAGTGTGAATTATCACATCACTTTGAAAATTTACCTGGACTTCTGTCAAAAAGGCAGTTTATATTTCGCTGATATCTCTGAGGCGACTTGAATCCTTTACCCACTAAGGATTCCTAAGGATACTTAAGAAAGCCTTCTGTTATGTGCGGTGAATCTTCTATAAGCCTATAGGAAATATCGCGGGGAGAACGACATAATGGGAACTTCAAAGAGCAAGGGAATGCGACGGACATTCGCATGTCGATGGACTAGACAAGCTATCCGATGCGTCGCAACCACTGCTTCTGCAGGGTTATCAGCTGGATGGCACCATGAAATAGCCCCACCTAGTCGACTTAAAACTCTGTGAGAGGGATCATGTCTTATGATGTGTTGTGAGCTATAAACGACATCGAACATTGGAGAGGAAGAATTGCTGTGTTCATGATTAATCATCGATGTAACCTCAACAATTGAGGATATATCAGGTGAGATGAAGGGAGGGAAATGTGTAATTTATTGTAATTTACTGCAAAGACAATAGAGAGGAAATAAGCTGCAAATAGACAGGGAATGAGCAGCAAAAGCAATCAGAATGGGTGTAGGAAAATGAGATCAAGCGCCGCAGCTGATTGCCTCACCGCATGTCAGGTTTTTTGAGAGTCAGTCGAGAGTGGTTTAAGGCATGAGATGATCGCAGTGTGCCTCAGAAATGAATTTCCGACGCTGTTGTGATGCTACACGTTGACTGCAACCATTGAGATAATGAATGCGATCCCCTTATAGCGTTCACATCAGTAACGTTTGCTCAGTTGATGGGCTTTAAGTTGCAAGTTGATGCATAGGAAGCAGCATCAATAATCATAAAAGTTTTTTCTTTTGGAAGTCTTTTTTGGTGAATGACTAAAGCAATCGGTCGAAACGATATACTGGATAGTGTTATAACGATGGTCGACAATTTATGGTATTACTGGAACTCTCATGTGCCATTTTCCTAGAAAATGAGTTATGATCTCTTACACTTATGAGATGAAAATATGTAAAAGAATTGCTTATCGAATGATTAATCATTAATGCTATGTCACAATTTTGATCACTCTTACTCAGCAGTCCGCTATTGAGGTAGTATTTTTCAAAGATTAGCTGCTAATGAAAAAATTAAAATGCTTTTTAGATAAACCCATTCATCGACTAAATTGCTTTTCTTTTTAGCTTATATCAACGCCATCATTTTCAATGGAAATTAGCACACTGAAAGAAGAAAAAATAGTCTTTATATGAAAATTGAAAGATGAATTATTGTTTTATTTTATATTCGTTATTTGTCCATTATATCACATATAGCAATATTATAGTGGAAATTTTTAAATGATATCAAAGCACAAAATATACATAAAAATTTCGCATCAAATTATATTACATAATCGAGCATTTGCTTTTCTTCTCGATGATTTCACCACTTTTCCACTGTCGAAGCGTTTCTTGTGGTGTTCGTCTCTGAAATTCTTTGTGTTGAATATTTGTATAACATGTAAATAAATATTTGTTTTTCGAATTTTTACCTTTTTTCTTCAATATTTGCGGCAATTTTATAATAAAATTTAAAAAACATTAAAACAATCAATTAGCTAAACAACTACTCCTCTATAAGACTATCGGCCCTTAGTGTAAAGCAAATAGTCGAGCTAATTTAAATCACAATATTTCGTTTCGCAACGCCAATATTGAAACTGGCTAATATAAATATAAAGCCGAATGAATCAGATTTAAACTCGTGCAAGAGAGGAATTGAACTAGAATCAACACATTAAAATGTTTGATGGCAAGCCACCTTTATAGGTTGCGCAGAAAAAGGTGGCAGGCTGACGATTCAGAAGAAATTCACAACAACGAACAATATTTTTCCTTGTTAATGTTGCTTCTCAATCGTCAGCCTATCGCCGAGACTGATAATCTCTACCGAAACGTCGGAACCTTCTTAATTCTACATTCAATAGCTGCAGAAATAATCAGTGCAGTCTATTAAGATGGCTTCTATCATCCATTTTTAACTGCTTTCATTGAAGTACATGATCAATCGACATTGAGGGCACATGAGTGAGGATTATTCGCTATTTATCATATGCACTACATGTCTAATGCTCAAGCCCCGCTAATTGAGAGCCTTGTTGTGGCGCCGAGGCTTGCACAGTCTAACAATGTGGCTTTGTCCACCTCTCGACGGAGTTCTTAGACTGGGAATAAGATTCACAAAAGCGCCCTTCTTTGGATCCCTTGGGCTAGGTGATTCAGACAGGGGAATGCACACGTCATGGTCCACATAGGAAGCGGGCGACGTGCCATACTTGCCATCCGCTGGAATTGAAGGAAGAATCATGCGAAATGTGGTCACTGATCTGTCTACTGAAGCAACGAAGAATCAGTGACTACTCAAGCAGCACGCTGATCATCGATTTCTAAGGTATCTATGGTAAGGTAAGGTGCCATATGCACTAACCTTAACATGTGAGACGCCATTCCTTGTGATCACCTCCCCTCCAGGTCTCAATATGACAAGAGATGGCATTGTTCGAATGCCATATCGATTCCACAGTGTACTGAAGAGATGAACACTTATTGCTGCTAAAGAGAGTTGACTACATAATATCACACCCAAAAATCTATCCAACAAAACACCGCATAAAATGTAATAATTTAGCTTAATTTGAATAAATTTAATTCGCACCTCATATGAATGAAGTAAGTCAATCGATATAAGTTATACACTTCTGCAAACCTTACCGTGTGCTATATAAATTTCATTACCTGCCCTCAGAACTTTTATCTTTGAACGTTATAATCCGATCCTTTATAGCATTGATAAGTTGTTGAGGTTTCATTTCCGCTCATTAAAATTTCGGAAAAATAAATTTGTCGCAATAATATGTGAAAAATAAATATATTATTGATATTTGTAAGGCTATCACAAATATTGTTGATAATGAGATAAGGATATATACGAGTAAAGATGGCATTATAGCATGATAGATAGACAAAGAGATCAAAAAAAAAACAAAAGAAAGCGATAAACGATGAAAATTCTTACTCGATTTCATCACTTCCGAACGGTAAATATAACCATTTACCATGTGCATCTCTATAGTAATTCATCAAAGCTTTCTCACTCTTATCGGCGGAAATAAAAATAATCTCAAATTCTTCGTTGCCCAATTGCTCATAGAAATCCTGAAAATGATTCCACTCTATAATAATAAAGAATCTTTTTTTAAGTTTAGAAATGATTTAGTGATAAAACAATCGATACGGAAATAACGGGATGTGAATCAAAATTGAGAAAAAATTATTACTAACTGATTTGTTATCAACCAGCCTATTTTAATTTCTAGATCAGTTGTTTTAAGCAATGAATTTATTTCTAATTGTTTTTGAAACGGAAAAGGATCGTAAGCTTCACATTGAGATTGTAAGCATGGCAGCAGAACGAAGAAATTTTTTGGGTGTGGTGCGAATCATTGCGCTACGCCATATCACAGCGACATTTTTATAGGATTTTTCGAAGTGTCGTTCGCAAGGCGCATTATGACGCCGAAAGACCTTTGAGGAGGTATATCCTCCTATCCGTTCTTCTATTCGGATTGGCAAAAACAGTAAAGATGATTTCCAGGCCAAGAGCCAGTGAAGCTAAAAACTACGAAACTCTCTGGTATTTTCCTGCACCTTCACTGAATTTGAAGGTATGCCTTTACCAACATCCTATACCTTCACTGAAGTTGACGCATCAATTTGCAGCAGATTTATACTTACTTAAATTCACTCGCATTTTGTATCCACAAAGATGATTTCTTAAAATCAGTCGAGAAGGCAAACAAGGCGCTTTCTTTGTAGTTTTTTTCAGAAGCGCTCAGACTAGCGGCGATACAAATGTATTCTTAGGCGTTTTTTTAATCTTTTTTTTTGGCGTCATTTTTGCCAAATTCGCTCCTCTTTGTATTCATATCAATGTAAGTTGTGAATCGGCTTTATATAGAGCAAGCTGGTCTCTACATTTGTCCAATTTCTTAAATATTATGGCAGCTGGAAATTTATTTCGTTCCAACAATTTTCGCATCATTATAGGCAAATGATGGAATGATCCAGGAATTGAGTTATTTGTTATTCAATGCAGTTACCATCATGCGAAAGCACCTGAATTGTTGATACCATCTCATTTTTGACATCATCGGATAATAGCTTGAGAAGGCTGCAATAAATAACGACTACAATAAAACGACTATAGAGCAACTAAAAAGCAGCACTTCTCCTTAGAAGCATCAATAGCGAAAGTGATGCAATCGTAAGGTGATTTTTATATTACACTAAAATTCATATCACTTCCATATAATAAACCAAATTATGCAAATAAGCAAATTGGATGTTCACTTTCATCAGGGTATTTTGCCATATGTCTTGACATATGCAAATTTATGAAAGCGTTTATTTGAGTTGATACTAAAAAGCTCGAGATTCTATTCATCAGCAATCAATGTGCAATTGTATCGATTTGTCAGATTTTTGAAATTTAATTGACTTTTTTTGGCATTTCATCTGTGTTGAAAGATAAAATTTTATCAATGCAATTTTTAGAGCAAATTATCTCTGCCTTAGTGATGAAAAATGTTTACGGCATTCTCTCATTAAGCTTAGATGGCAATTTTTTATGTGAGATGCAATGATTGCCACAGTTTCGTTATCGCATCTAAAAATTCTCGTACGGAGAGGAATATCCATTCTCACATTGATGAGCTCAAAGAATGAAAATACAACAACTTTCCGCATTATTCACCTTGAGTATCGGTGTGAAACGTCGACACCATATGCACCAATGAGCGGAAAAATATAGTCCAATGAGTTTTTCCTGAAACTTTGCACTATAGTGAACTTCAGTGATGAAAATAAAAAATAACAGCAATATGAATTGATCGATGAGAATCAACGAGAATAAATTAGTTCGAAGAGTTTCTTTAGTTTCAGAGTTTTTATACTCATTGGTCATTATTCAGTGGAGTATGCCAGGTGATCAAAATATATAGGACTGCCACAACGCTTCTGTTCATCACTCCGTGAATTCTTCACATGACATCATTAATCAATGAAAAGGTGGAACGGTAAACAGATGATGTATTCAGCTCATGAGACGATCAAACGGGAGATAATCTAAGCATTGGTTATGCCGCATGGATCGTACAGAGAAAAAAAACCTAGGGAATTCGTCAAGAATTCCTCAAACAAAGTTTTTTTTCCTCATTAAGAGGCCTCATATCCCAAAAAGAAATCCGACCAATGTAGATGAGAGGAAGGGACGAGAAGGAAATGATGGAGGGAAGGAGGAAAAGGGGAAGGAAGAAAACAATAACTGCCATGATATCCTCCGCGCCATTCGCAACGAGGTACAGAGCAAAGGTTATTGATGATGAGATACTACGACCAATATAACGTTCGTATAGTTGCATTCGGTGGCCCCAATATTCCAAAATGTACTGCTTTCGTTGCAAACTTTCATATACCGCTGCAATTGATAGAAGCCGAAGAATAAAGAAACGCAAACCAACCGCTAGCACATCGCTCCCTTTGATAGTTTCGCCGGCGGCGTTCCTCAAATCGCAATCGGCTATGATGTCGCCCATATTTAATCAGCTTTCGGCAGTAATTTATGAGTAAATGACCTCCTCTGATGTAACGAATCTCTGAAATTATGCAGATTCGAATAATCACAGCAATTGAATCTTCTTCTGCTAGTTTCTGAAACATTAAGTCCCCTCGTGATGAAAGAGGCCATTGCAAGAACGTGTTATACTCGCACAATGATAAGCATTTCGTAATATTCTTGTGGCCTCACGACTGAATATTTTTGGCTGAAGATTTCGACTCGCTAATCCTAAACAAAAACCATAACAGCACTCATTTTGAGGGAATGATCCTCATCTTCTTCTGCGTTTTTAGTTCACGAGAAATTTCTGAAAATTCGAAATCACCAACTACCTCATCCCATTTGAGCCAGAAAATAATTTGAATAAAGTTTCGAGGAGTTTAAAATGCTTAAAGCAATGAATACATATATGACTTGTAGCGTAGAAAAGAATTGTGGCATAATAGGAATTAACATTTCCAGCATTAATCAAATTAGGGTGTAAACTACCACTGAAATTTTCAATATACATTTATTTCTTTCCATTTACCAAATGCAACATCGTTGATAAAAAAGTCCTGATCACGATCTTTTATGATTCGCTTACCGGCTCGACTTTATAAGAAATACTTGCCTAAAATCGCATCAATTTCTAAGTGTAGCATGAAAAAGAAACAGTGAGCTTGGAAGAGAATTTCAAAAACTGGCCAATGGATTCAATTTCGATAGCCTTGATGATAAGCAAAAAAGAGCCGTATCAGAGAGGTTAACAGAATGGACGAAGACATTGTGCAATAATATATTTAGGTAAGGAAGTTGACACAAATCCTATATGACACATATTTTTGCATTTTTTACTATTGTTTTGCATACTTTCGCATTTGTAAAGTGTTCTTATATCCACCGATTTAGACGCATTTTTCGCTCAATAGTCTCTCCGAAGTCGATAATCCAAATATCATGACTCTGGATTTTATATTAAATATCTCAAAAGCACTGAGAATCCCGGAAACATGTGAGTTTAATAAATTGGACTTGCAAAGTGCATGCTGATAAAATCATGCCCAACGTAAGCCATAAAATCATAGAGTGATGCCTACATAACGCTGAGACACATTTATTTCTCTTGTGTCCATAGGTCATGAGGTCATTGCTTTAGTGTTCTTTCCTTGACGTGCCTTCGAATCTTCTTGAAGCCCTACTTGTTATGCTAAGTAGTCATCAATCTATCGCTAAAGCACATAAGCGATCATTGATTTTCCTTCAGTAGTTGACTNTCTTCAGCAGTTAACTTCCTGGCACCTCCTAACATAATAATTGTCACAAATGCGCAATAAATACTGCGGTGAACAATTGGAAATAAAAAGCTGTGAAAGGTGATAAGTGATAAGTGAAGTTGATGTAGATGTATATGCGAATCAATAGATTATAGAGAGGACAAAGCGTTCGCATAGGAAAGTTTGAATGCAAACGTTGAGGCCAACACAAAGGAACGTTTCTTTCTTTCTTTCAAAACTAGTTTGGAGTGAAATTTGGGGTTGATTAAGGAACATAGGCATTATGCACGTCTGAGAGATTGTCACCAGATGAGACAACTTCAGGAATACCTGTTTGAAATGGATGCATTGAGATGCATCATTGCGATAAACAGGCACAACTTTTGCTGCATTTTTATGTACTGCAACAATGATTGTTTCAGCTCCGAATGAAGACGATTGGACAGTTGCTTCAGGAATGCTGACGCGATAGGGACGTTAATATGTCATTCCTCTCGTTCAAAGGTTTTATCAGTTATCCACGAACAACAAAAATATGGAATGATCACTTCATATTTCAAAGTATGTACACATATTAAACATACACATACTTTGAAATATACAGTAAATAGATATATAAGTACTACTGCTAGCCTTATGAACGAGAAATTTTGTATATGCTCGTTTATCCGAAACGGGCACAATTTTTCAAGGAAATTAACAGTTTCGTCCTACGAATTTCGATGTGTTATCTAATAAAGACCGACTACATTATCCCTTTTGGTATGTCGTACTTGGTCGGTATAATGTGTACTAGAGGTATTCCCAATTATGGCAAAGGATATCAAAGATTCAGTCCTATCGACCTATTCACGCTATTAAAAGATCGCAACTGCTTCTTCGTCATAAAAGGAACATCCGAACTGCCGATTTTGAGACGAAAAGCGAACTTTTCATAAGATTCTCCAGGAACTACAAAATTGTAAGTTAGCACTAGTGATGCCACATTGTTTATTAGAAGTGCCACAAATGCGTAGTAAAATTATGCCTGAAAACAACTCGAAGGCATTCCGTGATCAAAAATGGGTCAAACATCGGATGAAATCCGCCGTTTTTTTGATATTCTGGGATCTGTGATCCTATCGTTCAGGATTTAAAATAGTCTTAAACTCTTTTTAACACGTACTGATAACGGGCTATTCTATTGTGAACTGCCGGCCGGAGATATGGAGATATGGATGGAGAACGGGCAGACGAGTGCAGCACAACATTAGTCGACATAATTTTAAAGCCAATGAAAATTGTCCACGGAAATATTCAGGTGTCCATGCGGAAGTTATTGTGTGCATTGACATTCTCTATTACTTTAACAACAACCAACAAACAGTCAAACTCCGTCAGCAAAATCAACCATGTCTTCTGCTAACCTCAAATAATTCAAAGAACGATGAATATCACGATATTGGAAAAAAGCAGATGCTGGTTCAAACGGGTAGTGAAAGTGAAGACGACGATCCATCATATATGCCAAGCGCAAACTTCGCACAAAAGAATTTGGAAGGCAGTCGTCGTTACCGCGCACTTCATATCTCTTTAACATCATATACCTTCAAAGGAATGTTTTCAAGAAATGGAGATTCACGCTGCATAGTAGCCAACACCGATTCAGATTTCGCTCCCTGACCATATCTCCAAGTACAGTGCCATGAAAAAGGTTCCATTTCATCACTGCTTCGTTTCTGCTAATACTTGAAGGCCTGCCTTTGAAATAATCAGTGTCATCGAGGCGGCATCAGGTGTCCTGATCCCTTAAGCACTTTGTGGCAATCGATACAAAAGAATCCATGCATCCTTCCAGGTATACGTTAGCTTAATCAATGCCACTGGGATTGGCATGGCGGACAGAAAACACTTCGAACGCTTTTGTTCGAGTATTTGCTCATCTCATAGGCGGTGATATGTTCAGTGGAATTTGTTTTGGAAATCTCCATCATTGGTAGCGGTAAGTTTTGGTGCCTACTTTGTTCCCGTTGATTCCTCCCAAATCACGGCAGCAACTTCCCCTCATTCGATCGCCACCCGATACGTGATTCTTTCCGGTGTATCAAGGGCCCACAATTCTTTCCTTCTTCCGGAAGCATCATGACCCAGTCTTGTTATGCAATGCTATTTTACCATGAACATGATCAACCAAATTATTTGGCAATCACTGCAGCTCCCATTCAATGATGCGGATTCTGTCGGGAATCCGTGGAACTACAAAATGCGACGAAATAGAGGTGTCAACAATTATTCTGCTTGCTTGCTTCCCCGTATGCTGTAAAATGCATCGTATTGAATTTCAATGGGAATATTTCATGGAGAATCTCGTTTTCATATACAAATAATCCTACAGCTTTTCCTTATATGGCACTAAGCATAAAATGCGAAGCGAATGGATTAAAAACCAAGTATGCCGTTAGATGACAATAAGTCAAATGTGCTACGATTGAGATGTTGATTCGCGTTTTGTATATATACTGGCAGTGAATGTAAGACGCCATGTCAGCAGAAGTGACGCACTTATGCGGCTCATGCAGCTGGTGGAGCTACTGAAAAGTTGGCGCCTAACTGCTTCTGCTGTCTCAGTAAGACTGCTTAGACTTCAGTAGTCACATCAGGAGTCTGGATGAGGAAGAAGATGTAGCCTGCTACGGTTACAGATGTGATCAGGATCGACATCGCAAGGTTCTTCGACGTTATTATTCTTGGAACTGTAGCAGTTGAGGAATGGTGAGTAAGTTTTTGTCATGACAATGCTACGAACTTTTTTTCGGTGATGCAACTTACAGGAAATGAAACTAGCGACGTCTCTTTCAGTGTTATATACTTAATAAGCATAAATGTTGTCATGATTGAAGATAGGCCGACATTGTTTGCCCACTAGTGTGATGAGCTAAAAATGATGGATACTCGAGCAGGACTCATCTTTTCAGCGAAATCTTTTGGCTTCTTTGGGACAAACGCTTAACAATGCATCAACCGGTTGAATTCATACACTACCGTCGCCTGATTTATTGCCTAGGAGAATTACAGCCTTCATTCGCATCCTCAATATGCGAACAATTTTCAAATTGCCTCATGAAAGCGTTTTTGGCATTCTCTCACAATTCATAGATTCTTAGAGAACTAAATGGTGAAACAACGAACATTAAACGTCATCGTTAATATTGCCTATAAAAATTGGTCTTGTAATGATGAGTGGGTCATTAGTGGGTATGTTGATGCAATTTTTTAGAACTCTAATAGCTTCGAGGGATTTTCACATGTGGAATGGGACCAATGGGACCATTTATTAAGAAAATAAATAATTTTAATGGTGTAATAAATAAGACAATTCTGCATATTTTGGTTTTTTTAGTCCAAATTTCAATACCTCGCCGTGAGGATACGTTCTAAAGCTGAAGGAAACAGCATAATCTTCGGATTCGATTTTATGAAACGAGGAGTTATTATTGAAGAATGTCTCTTGGGAAATCCCATTCAATGTGCTTGATTTCGCGAAAAATTTTCAGGGTTATTCAAATAATGGATGAGCAGCAAGCAATTATAATCATTTCCTTCACTATATTGGAGAATCAGCAACTCTGCTAGTTCGTTGATCGTTCTTTCATGTTGATCTCGAGATTATTCGACCATTCGAACAACACTGTCGTCATAATAGATTTCTTCTTTGGTCCTCTCTTTGTATAAGATCTTTGTGAACTCTTATGTGCAACGAGAGCATTCTTCTTTCGAGTCTATCATTATTCATCTTTCAGCTCATTCTCTTTGTGATTTGAGCGTTCTTTGAGCATAGCTTGGATCCACTCTTTCCAGTGTTGTTCCTGGAAAGTGTATCACTTTGCAAAGTTCATTTGTTACGCCAATATCCTTCCCGGTTACTACGACCTTTTCCGTCCTTAAGAAGTTTTAAGTGTTATGATATTGTGCAGTCTTTTTTCTTGAACTCGACCTCCTCAGGTGCGCGCATAAGTGGAGCTAACTTAGAAGACCGTTTGTTCTTCAGCCGTTAGGATGACCCCTATTTGAAGGGTATGCTGAGCTAGCTTCTCCTTGATGAACAATTCGATACACAGCTACATAATTTCGTTTTCGCCTTTCTGACTGCTGAAAAAAAGGCGCTTCTCGCCGAGAGATAAGCGTTTAGAACTGCTTAACTGGCACAGCAAATGGAGCGTAGAGCTACAGAAAAGCGACTAATTTTTTGGAAATCAAACAAAGAAAAGCGCCTCACATGATCAGCGGTAGAAAGTTAGCTCATTTAACATTTAACTTTCGCCTAAAGTGGGGGTAATTATTACTGAAAGCATTAGCAATCTTATCCTAAATAGCGAGCGGAAATTAAGTGCAATCCTAATGCTTAAAATACGTGATTCCAATGGCAAACCAGACTAAATCGCACTACTGCGTTTCCTTTTTTTTTCATTCTAGCCATAGGAATTATCTCCGTCTTCTGCTACATCTTCCAAGAAAGTAGGCACCCACTACGATGTTTCCACTTCCAGACAACTCGCAATTGAGGAGCTTTCCGAAAGCAAATAGAACGGACATAGAAAAACAACAATATGCCAAAAAATCCACGTCAAAAATAGTCTAATGGCGGTGTTTCATGAGCCTCGTTGGATCGCAATTGGTTACATTTTTGGACAGTTCAAATACCTAGCGGCGACGCACCCAACTCACAGCGAGATTGTTCCCGCATGAAAGCAATATTTCTCCATTAAGAATATATATCATTGTTTTTCAATTTGTGCGTGCGTTCAGTGATACTACATCTAGGGCAGAAAGAACCTGAGCAGGTGAAATGAACAGCTGTAACCACAAAAAAATCGTACAAACGAGAACTTTCTTCATACTTCTTCCTGCTTATCTCTCTAGAATAGCATTTGCGTTCAATGCATACAAAAAATGACCGATGGAAGAGTGAGAATACGAGTGGGGGGGAGGGGGGGGAGGGGGGGGAGAGGGAGAAGGGGGGACCCTTTTGACTAGTTCTATGCAGAGGTAAATAATAAAATATTAATAAAAATGAAATTATTTCACAATGCTCAATTGAGGATCACATCGCCGGATCCGCAAACTGGTAGAGTTCTTTTTTTTTTCTGAAAACGCCTTCTCCACTCGCATTCACTTCCCACCTGTAACAATTCCAACTTGCAAAACACTAGACTGACGGTTGCATATGATGCTATAATGCTTAGCAGTCAAAGCGCCACAGTTTTTGGTGTACGACGATTAGATTGCGAAATGGGATTTTTGCGACAAATTTCTTGGCCGTATTCGCAATAATCCAAACGAGGGAAGAAGTGAATTTTCCAAAATCATCGGTGCATTCAATACGATTGTAGTAATTATGGCTGCTTAAATATATTATTTCCATCAGTGAACACAGCCATCTCTCAATTCATAATCTGCTATCGCATTGACGATTATTTTGGATATTTCGTATAACACACTCAGAAAGTATGTTGGTATTTTGGGCTACACGAATCGTTGCAGTTAATGAGAGAGATTTTGTTATATTTGCCTTAATTCGTGCAGTTTCAGGATCATTCATTTTGTACAACGGTGATGTTATCGGCAGGACGATGCTGAGAGGAAAATCTGCGATGAAGAAATGAAGAGTGGACATAAATTTCATTTATTATTTATTCGCAAATAATTGTAAATTTGAGCGGCTCGATTTTCCAGATGGTCCCCATTAAATATCGCTCTTGAAAGATGAATTGATTTCCTCACATTGAAGAGGATGGAAGGCAAAGTAATGTCTCATAAATCACCCATCAAGCGTCACATCATGAATGTACTTTTAAAGAATGAGAAAGAAAACGCCCTCTTCGAAAATAACTTGGAGTTTAAGAAAAACAAAGGTGATAATGCAATGCAATTATCAACTCTTGTTGGTTTCCTCAAAGACTTGAAATAAGGAATTTAGCCTCTCATTGTAAAACAAATAGTATGTTTCCTACAGTCAAATTTGGTACAAGTCTGTGTTATCAGTTCGTTTCGCACAGGGCAGAGATGGATGGTGTCGGGAACAGCGAGCGCATTACGGCATGCAAATTAGACTAAATGGCTCGTGTAATGGAAGAGAAGGAATGCAGCAATGCAGCGGGTCAGAGCCTCACTCTATGAGCCATTCATTGAGCCAGAAAGAGTAATTGCGAAGAATGCAGCACATCCCAAACCATGATGAAAGCTTCTGAAGATGCTCCTACTATGTGTTACATCAGCTACGTAGATATTTTGTGTCTTTCGTCTGCCGCTGCAGTTGCAAAAGTTTTTCGAACGAAGTTTGGCGGCGATGAAGTGCTGACGTGACTCGAGGTCGAGTTGGATTCTTACATCGCAACAGGCATCTCCATCTTTTCTTGCTTCCTAAAGATACTTCTTGTTTCAGCTCTGTCTTAAAGTCACTAAATGATTAATCCACAGGTCGGCTCGCTTTGAACTATGCCTCAGAGCGTCTAAACATTCTTAGGGCCTTAAGAGGTCGAACCACACGCAAGTTATTTAGTAACAAAAAGCTTTCGTAATCTATTTTTTGATGTTATTTCAAACGAATATTTCAAATACTGCTTGTTATATAACCAGTTTGCCATCAGTTTTTGCTACCAACAGGCTAACTACTTGCTTTATCAACATTATCACCGTAGTTGCTGATTATAAGCATATAAGTAACATCGCATTTTCATGCCAGCTTGTACTCTACCTCAGATATAGAGGAAGAACCACTATACGACAAGCTGCAGAAGCATCGTTCTCTGAAACAGAAGCCGGGATTTTCTGTTTACCAAATGAAAGCTGTAACCAATAACTGCTGACCTTAGTCATTATTTATGCTTCGGTCCCGTCAGTTCTCTTGTGCCACATGGTACACCTGATGAGTGTTCAATGGAAACAGTCAAGTTAGATCTGATATTGGATGGGAGGTAGTGATGAGTACATAGACATAATTTGGAGGCTCAGGTCAAAGCTCACATTTTTTCGGCTCGGACATACTCGATCATCATTGTCTGATGACCGAAATGAAGTTTGCTAGTCGTGCAAAAAGAATTCTCAATATTAACAACATTTTCATTCTTTCGTTCTTTTTATGCCTATTTTTGTTATTATCATTTGTAGCATAATTGTAATTATTGTTATTGTTATTTTATTACTTCTTCATAACTTTTATTTTTATTCCCATCATTATTGTTGTATTATTATTAATATCACTGTTGACAGTGCTGTTATTATCACTTGATCACTTGATTGACCGGACTATCGAGCGTCGATGACGC
>JAARMF010003849.1:0-17082 GCA_022844705.1 Toxascaris leonina
CGCATATCAGTACAGTAAGGGGAGCAATCAGCATCGCATCTCAGTGCCTGCAAAGTGAAACAAATAACGTGAAGTGTTAGATGTCGGCGAATGAAACGCCGCAAAGGCAACAGATGCGGCCGTAATTCAATGGTTAGTCGCTATAAGTGGACAAGCGCTAACCCTCAAATGCACTAAATCAACGTTCGTGTCAAACGTGTTAAGGCACTGACGACAGGCGATGAAGCAATGAGGCGTGAAACGTTAGACGAGATGGCACTGATGTGGACCGACTGCATCTTCCTACCAGGATGAGAAACCTCAACTCCCCAACCACCGAAGCACAACAATACGGCCAAAGTGGTACACCACCCAAACACGACGCATCTGGTGTCGAGAGATTTCACCCTCGATCAAAACTGGTAATCTCTCGCTGTTAATGCAACAGTCCACCCAATACTAAATTTCGTGTTCCATCACCTGCCTCTGTTCGCCTAAAAAGTACTTGTTAATGAGCATATAATCATGCCGAAATTTATGTGCCGTCAAAAGAAAATTGTCTAAAGTACAAACAGCTCGTTAACTGATGAGCAGCTGCTCCTATAACATCTACGTAACTCGATCACGCATGACACCCTCTCTGCAAACTACTGCACATTCATTTCGAAGCTTCGAAAATTCCCTCGATGCATGACATTTGAAATTCCTTGCAAGAGCTGCGGTTACGAATCAACAACACACCGACGTATCAAGTTCAAAAAACCCCCATATGATGAAGTAATCTCTCAAGATCAGCGACAACACGAGGTCGAGAAGCTCGGGCAGTAGATCAATGACGTTAGGAACCACGAATTTAACAAATTCATTTCTATATAGCTACATATATTCTTAACTCTTATTCCAATCCATTCATAAGAAAGTAATATAACGTCCAACACTTCACATCTCACCGACCATGATACCTTGATATAGCATTTGATACCTATACAAGCAGCAGTGCGCCACAAAGAACAGTGCGATATGTCGTTCCTGGACTTCAAACCTTTGTACAAATCCAAAACCAACACATTGTTTTCTTCCGACCTTGGTCGACAGATGAAAATAATTAGACATGTGAGTCTCATGATGTCTCGAATAGCTGACGGGAAGGGCGGAAGCGGGAGGGAGGACGACGGTGGAACCGGGTAAGGAGACGCGAGGAAATGTTAGGCAACGGCACAGTGCGTTACAAAATTCTGATACTTCTCAATATTTGCTACTCCACCTCACCAAGACACTCATTCAAATTGCTTTATTTAACCACAGAGAAACATACAACAGTATGTGGAGAGATTGGCGATATTCAAAAATGAGAATATCCAAGTAACACGAATGTGGTAGTGCTGACAGAAGGTTGAACCGAGATGATACACATATTAACAGAATACTGGCTGGCCGTCTACTCCCTTCAAGGATGATAAGTCGAACTAGGCTTATTTCGCTCGAAAGCACCGAGATTACTAGCTTCCACAATATCAGCTGATAGTTGATTCCATACCCGCATGACTCAAAAGGAAAATGAACTTAACATACGCATTTTGATCGAAAACGGTGAAACTGGGAGCGTGTATTGAATGGGGTATACGCAAAGATGCTATCGAACGGGATATCGCAGCAGCCATTCACCATCTTAAGGCACAAGTGGAGATCAAATTCAAGTCGTCGGTACTTTAGGCTTTTCAGGCCGATAATCTGTAATCTTTCGGGATAGGAAGGAATAGCAGAATCAGGAAGAGTCTTGCGAAAAGCAGATCTTGTGTATCGCCTCTGCATGCTTTCAATCGTTTCAGCGACTTCATCAGTGCATGGTGACCATATCTGAGTGCAGTATTCGAGAAGAGATTGGCAACAGACAATAAAAGCAAGTCTCTAGTGTTCAATGCACGGATGTTCTAGCCAACGTAGTACACAATTAGCTACTCGTGATGCTTTTCTCGCTATTCCCGTATAGTGAAAAGTCCGTTTGAAGTTTGAACTGATATGCAGACCTAAGTCCCTGATAACGTCTTGCGCACAAAGCTTACTCCCATTTAGATTTAGGGGTCAATCATGATGAAAGTTCAAATGAAGGAGACTACCTTTTTCTTCCGATATGCGCAATTGCCAAGTTTGCGACCAACGTTCTAGATATATAAGGTCTTTCTGAATCTCATAATAATCTGCAACAGGGTTGCCAAGTGAGCAATAAATCTTAATCTCGTCCGCAAACCCGCGTGCACTCGACAAACCATCAGATAAATCATTTACATAAATAAGAAAGAGTAAAGGGCCAAGTATGCTCCCTTCTGGAACTCCGCTAGTTATCATGCGAGGCTGTGAATAGCATCCACAAATTTTTGCCACAAACTCTCGTTGAGATAAAAAAGATCTCAGTCATTCCAAAAGTTCACCATATATCCCATAACCTGTAAGTTTAATTAACATTTTTCGGTGGTAGATTATATCGGAGGCTTTAGCATAATCAATGTAAACCACCTCAACCTGCTGGTTTTTGTTTACCGCGGAGTACCAGTCATGAAAGCAAGATATCACCTGCCACAGCGTGGACTTTCTAGGCAGAAATCCATACTGAGCAGGACTGATCAATGCGTTTGAATCGAAATGAGATAAAATATTTTCTTCAACGATAATTTCCAAGACTTCAGATATTGATGAAGTTAGGTTGATTGGGCGATAATTTTGCACACTGCTTGCTGGACCCTTTTTCAATACAGGCGTCACAATAGCCGTCTTCCATTTTGATGGTAAGAAATCACTGACGAAAGTGTATTTGAACAAATAAGAAAGTGGGTACCATAAACCTTCAAAGGTCCGCTTTATAAAGTGCGAAGGTACCTAGTCTGGGGTCTATGAGTTCTTACTGCTGAGCTTTCTAATAGCTGTGGTGGCCAAGAGACCACATCATAGCCAAGAGAAACCCAATAAAACTTTAGCGCGAAAGACAGGTGCCTCATCATTATCAGTGGTGAATACTTCAGTAAAGTAATTTGTAAACATTTCACATTTTTCCTGGTCAGTACTGATGATTAAGTCATTTTCAGTTCTTAAAGCACAAATATCTGTTCGAGTGTTGAGTTTCCCATTCTTATAATTAGAGAACGATTTTTTGTTTCCAGAGCATATGAGGCGCTTTTCTCGGCTTTTTGCAAAATTTGAGCACTCTTTCTCAAAATCCTTTGCACACTTGTCAAATGCTGCCAACCCCCAGGAAGAAAGCGGTCGCGCCAAAAAAAAAGCTTTTTGGCAGCCAAGCGCTGCAAATGGGGAGGATATCTTATGGCTTTGACCCGGTTCCTACGCAGAGGTGTGCAGCTTTCAATCACAAGATATACAAGTGATAGAAAGCTCTCATAGATTCCGTCAATATTAAAGTAGTTGTGGAAGTAGCTACCCCAATCAAAATTTAGAAGCGTTGAATTGGACTTCTCCCAATTTGCTCTACGAAAGTGAAAAAGGATAGGTTGGAGGAATGCTTCTTTCGCAGATAACTTCGAAATGCATACTGCAATGATCGCTAGTAGAAAAGTTTGGAAGGACTTCCCATTCCGAAATCAGTGTGCGGTCGTTGCATAAAAGAACTCCCAGCGTGTAAGTATCATGGGTAGGATTAGAAATTCGATTTAAAAGATAAGAATTCATAAGAAATTTTCCACTCAGAAAAAAAGAAACTACTCAGAAACTTTCTCGAGTAATTCAGCAGTTTCTTTCATGCTCACACCAGGCCGTCGATAAACCTCAATTAAGCGAAAACAGAAACCGTTTCTGTAAATGAAGTCAACGAACATAGCCTCTCAAAAAGATTCAAATGCCTTTGATACCACGCCCGCATAAGAAATTTGCTTCTTTGACAAAGCGGCCGCACCACCACCTTTAACTCCATTGATCCGATCACATTTATGCACACTGTACAAGGAATTGTGACTTAGCAAAAAGTCAGAGTCGTCTTCTTTTTGCCAGGTTTCACTCAAGATAACAATATCAGGAGCATCGAATTCAAGCAGAGCATTGAAAGAGCTCAATTTATTCTTGATGGAGCGCGCATTAAAGTACGTGCATTTCAAGAAATTTTTTGTTGGTGAAGACGGCTCTGAGCAGAGTTCACTTAATTGGGGGGTGATGGAGAAAAGCGAAAGAGAGGGCAAGTACGGCAGAAACGAACATTGTTCTCGTTTGCAATAAGTAATCTGAACTCAGCGGCCAAAGACAGACAAATTGAATGTTGTTGTGCGAAATACTTCCAAGGTTTTCATAAAACTGGACGAATGGTGAGCAGCATGGACGTGTTCAGCAATTTTGCCCTTGGCAGTGATGCGATCGCATGTATAATTTCCTCATATTGGCTGCCTTCCTACTCGGCTCATCACCATAATGCCCATTCACCCAAATGAACCTGACATCTTTTACTTCAAAAACAAAAAGAGAAAAGAATGGGGGGATGTAAGGCAACCATAATCTCTCCCCTCTCAAAAGGGTTGCGCACAGTCCCTCCAAGTTTCAGCATCCGGCATGATGGTGCATCCAAAACCAATTCATGGATGTGGACCAGCGAGCCATCAACGATTGGTGGCTATTGAAAATGTGCCTTGATACTCCCACTGCGAGTGTTTTCGATTTCCATACCTAAGCAAGCTCCGCAAAAGTGGCAAGCAGCTTTTGTGGAAACAGAAATCAGAAGGCGTATTTTCTCTCTTTGCCGAAATTTTGACGGTGCGAACTTCTACCTCTGAAAATTCAACTTATCGCGTAGGCCCTTTCACTTTTTTTGCTCCGCCTCCTCAACTAAGCGAGATTTGCGCAAGCGTAAACAAGTAGCGCGCATTCCTACACTCTTTCGCCCTAAAATTATGAGCTTGATCGCGATGCTGAGAACGAAAGCAACCATAATTTTTTAGTGAACCGCGGTACAAAACTGTACTCTGATTTTTCTCGGTAAATCCAAATGATCTTCTCTCAATAACACTATAGATTGCTAGAACAGACTGCAATCAATGATGCATTAAAACAATTTTATTTTTTTTCTATAGTTTTCATCCCATAATTTCTCGAAAATCGCTTTCCGTTTCATTCAACTCTGGGTACTCTACTGTCACGTCAGCATCTAAAAAATTCCGCGCCGTGCATCTTCCTTGGTCTAGCGAATTTTCTGTCGATTGATTCCTACAAATTTTGATGGAAGCTTTCACCAATCTGTCTGGTTAACGAAATGATCCAAAATATTCACCAAATAATCCAGATGTCAAATTTCAGCAATCTATGTAAATTTTGAAGAAAGTTATTTTGACTCATATATTAAAAAATTATGTTCTTCTACTATACAGTGAGCAGGACTTGTTCTTACCTTTTTCTTCAGCCTGCTCTTGCAAGCTCAGAATCTACGATGAGTAATGACTTGCAAATTTATATTTCTTAAACATAAAGCACAGAATATTTATAACTCTCTACTTAAAGCATAAATTTTTCGCTCCAAGTATACTATAATAACAATGTGGGGAGCATTATGCAGCCGCCTTAACATATCGAAGACATTTAAGGTGTCGATTGGAAATTGTGGAACCCACGTCTATCTCCAAAGTTTGTTTTTTCTTTGTTATAGACAGATGAGACTTCGACAGGTTTTAGACTGCTCGTAGAATTTGGTAACAAAGAGCACTTTCTTCGGACTGACAAACATTGAGCGCTTTTTCATTCGTCCTGATAGGCAAGGAAATAAAGTCAAGACAGCTGTCACAAGCACACACACTTACGCAATCACATGCTACTCATGAGCAACAGAGTGCCACAGTGCAAACACCAACTTCGCTGTTTTTCTGACTGTTGCTACAACTGTTGGAGATAGACTGCTCTCCCAAAGTCGAAAAAGGAATCCCGCAATTACCCCATTTTGATTTGTCATGCATATTTTTCTACCCACACACGGACGAAATTTGGTTCACTGGTGAACGGGAATTTTTTTTTGCTGCAGTTGAATTTCACCCCCTTGTTGTCTATTACTAACACCCCACCAGAGTTTTTCACGCACTTGTGTAATAAAGGTCCCACCCGACCTTCATCACACGTTGCAGTGTTTCATTGTTACTGAGCCCAGTTTGGAATACTCCACATCTCTACGGTCTCTTGCTTGGTTCCGTATATCACGCTGTTATAGCACGTAGAAGGATATTTCACCGTGGCTGCATTTTGCAAAGTTTACACTAGCCCACGTCATCCGAATTTCACGACCGGGTTAAAAGTTTTTGATATGAGGTCACAAGGATGTCTTCGGCTCGAACTCGATTTGATTTTCTGCAGCAGAATTGTGTGCGACTTCTAGGGCATTCCCTTTTCGGGCATGGTTCCGTTTACTGCTCGCCGTAATTGGCTTCGACATCAGTTTCAGCTCGCCAAAAAGCGTTGTACCACTAACAATGTCCTGCACTCTTTCCAAGAACGTCGAGTCTGTTCCCTGCCGAAATCATTCATGCACCCGCTGCAATGTTTCGGGATGCGGTTGAGCCCTTTTGATTTTCACACTGTCGAGGTTGCGTACTGAAACGAAAAGTGTTTGATGTCTGCTCGTCCCCATGCTGTGCTCTTTATTTTGATCGCTGGTTGTGTTGTCTACTCTGCTGTCTGTCTTCGTGTCTGTATTCACTTTACATAAAATTTTTTACATTTCAACGTTGGAATCAAAAAGCAGTTCTTAGAGCGTTGCTTGACATTCGGCGTTTTTCAACACCAGCGATTTTTTGGGGAATGATTCGTATAATTTACCGTTTGTATCGAATATAAAACGAAATGTGAAAGCTCAGAATAGAAGTAGTAAGCTGGGAATTGAAAACTGCTTATAGAGGATGAAAGTATTTGAGGTGCTGACTCTGACATCTCAAGAAAACAGCTGTATTGCCAAAAGCTGGCGAAATCTTGGGCTTACTTTTCAAGTTTTGAGTCTGCAGTGGGTGTGTACTGTCAAAGAGCCATTTTATGGGATGTTAGGTTGCAACAGATTACGAGATATGAATGCGGTATGCATTTTTACCACATCTATTACACCTTTAAGTAATACTTTCAATGATCAACTCATCGCTACCATTAAAAAATATAATCTCATCGCTGTACTCCCTCTCTCTTCCTCTTCCTTAAATTCTTCGCAGAATTCGGTTCTTTGACCGACTGTTTCACAATCTAGATGTATCATGTGTCCCTGACAACAAAGTCGGTAGCTGTTATCTTAAAGATATGTCGTCTGACGTCATACGGAATGTCTTTCGTGGCATTTAAACTGTACTGAAACAAATCGCAGCACATAGTTGCCGTGAAAACTCCTCGACCCTTGGCCCACTAATAATCCGCCAGCTAAGTACGCTGTTCAAACGCTCAATTGCTATGGGGTGCAAATCAAGGTCACGAGTGAGTGAAGCAAAAGACTACGGCACATTAATCCGCAAGATAAAGGAGGCACGCCTTATTTATACTTGTCCATTCTCGAATTGTTGTTATGAGACGCTCTCATTGCAAGTTTTTTTCTTGTATCACTCTTTCGCCACTTCTTCAGTTCATCATTGCGTTTTCTTCACTGTGTCTTCCCTGGAGTGCGTGTCGGAACTGCTTCTATGTTGTGTATTGTTTATTTGTTTGTTGTTGTTCTTGCTTTCCATGTTTGCTCGGCGATGGTTCAACGAGCGCTGAGAAAAAAATCTTCGTGAGAAAATACCTAGCGCGATGTAAAGTCTGATGAACATCTCTAATGAAAATTACCTTTGGAAGAAACTGTAAGGGCTTTTTGAATAAGTTTTATATGTTGGTTACTTTATGAGTGCATACGACCACTTTTATGGTGACTGCAGATGAATCCTTAGTTGTTCAGCGCTACAAGTAATTCACGTGAATTCAAACAAGCATTTATTCAAAAGAATGGAGTCTGATGGAAGCCATTCATGATAGTGGCATTATTGAGGCATTCGGCGAACGGAAGTATCATGTGCGCTGTTCATTTTTCGGTTAAGGGCTATTCCCGTATTGTCTGAATGGAGTGGTAGTCTTTTTTTAAAAAGAAATGTTCCATATACAACAATTTTTATGTGAACGTCATATTGATAGGAAAAGTGAAATCTCAGCATACCCCATATTTTAATGAAATTCGTTAATAAACGTGTAGAAAAGCCACATCCATTGATTGGTCCGATTCATCAAACTCAAAAAGAAAGACCAATTCCCATAACAAATTTTAGGCACGACAGACATATGTGTTATAACAAAACATTCACTTGTTGCTTGTAAATTCCGCTATGGCTCTGATTAAATGCGAAGGAGAAATTGACTTCATCGTCTCCACCTCGAAGAACGGTGTACTGGCGTCGGAAGGAAACCCGATGAAAGCACAACCTCAAGCAGAGCACGTTAAAGTTTCCCCTAACGAGAATCAATACTTTCTGCAAACCTCCGCCGTTCTTTCCTCGCTCCCTGAGCCATAGCATCACTGAGGAACGATTCAGATCCGTAGAGAATGGTTCGAAGTCAATAAGAATTTAGCTTCTCTATGACTGCCATCATCCGTTTGCAGAACAGCATTCTCGCGAGAGTTACCAGTCTTCAAAGATTCTTCTTATAAACTGAAATTATGAAACAAGCCATCGTTGTAATAAACAAAATCCTCACTATATTACCATAATCTTTAAAAGCATTCATGGGAATTCTAAATCGATAAAGATCATTTCTGATCTGATAAAGTTCTCACTAAATTATAAACGACTTGCTATCTGAGCATCACGGAATTTCAGTCGACGTTCTATAGCAGATTTGATACGGAATGTTTAGTCTCTAAATTTGCAGCTCTCTAAGTGCCTGCTAGAAGTTTAGAAGTCGTTATGCAACTTGAGGAAATCACTTACTAAATCTGTTTGTCAGTAACAGGGTTTTTTCTTGCCAGTGAAACACGCTGCATTCATTTGTAATATACTCCGAGATGTTGATAATGTAAAACCGTGAGAAGCGATAAGGTAGCTGAACCTCTATCCTGCCACTTAAGAAAATCACTCGCCATCATTTTTGATAGCCTACTCGCATTGCCTTTGCCATGAGGCGGTGTCGAGAAATGCGTTAACGCACAGGTACACTTGCGGCCTCACCAGTGGTCATATCATTGCAAAATCCATAGCTTAACTCCTACGCAGAAGCGTACCATGCAATACTTGGATCAGCTGCGTGCGCTTCGAGTGTTTCGGTGGCCGCACTCCACATGCAAACATTTGCAGGCACAAACTACAAGTATTTTCACTGATATGCCATCTGTTCGATGATTACTTCTTAGACGTCAACGTTTTAGGAAAATTCAGTCATGTTTCAGCTTGATTGTTCCAGCTGACAGGTACGGGTGCGAAGCACTGTTGGGAACTGCACTTTTTGCGAGTCGTCGGAACTAAGTGAATTGTATCTTTTGAATCGTTCATGAACTTGGCAATCGTTCACTGAGAGTTGGCAATGACCTTAGAAATTAAGAGGTTTTCCTATCACTACTTGCTTGAAGCGTCCTGACAGTCAAAACGAAGTTGCAAAGTTAAATAAATATTCAAGCCAGCAGCAAACTCTGATGTAATTCACGAAAGTAATGGTTCTTCGTTCATTCCGACGCAGTCGATGAATTATACCGTCGATGTGCTAAGATTAAGGACAAGGATGCTCTTATTTGTCAAATATGCGGTCACGACACCTCTATCAAGTCGCAGTGACTACAGTTGGCGTCCCTCTGCGCACTTTGGGCGATGTAGACATCTTCCCGAGGAGTTTGCTGGTGTGGTCAGAGGTTTAAAAAAGATCGCTACCTTTGTCATCTCCGTGGTCAAAAACTTTTCCTTACTAAGGTCTGATGGCGATTTGAGCAGATTTGAAACTCTTAGCTTCACGTCGATCATTCAGGCATTTCGTCTATTCAGGTGCAGGTATTTCTGCAAAAATCCTGTCAAAATGATTAATAAGCACTTGCGAAACTCAGGATGGACACACAGAAAAACACTCCTTTTTTTCCAGAAAGGATAGGAAGAAAGCGGTAAGCGTAACTTAGCGGTAATTAAGTCTAGTAGTTTACCTTCCAAGGTTCATCTTGCCGGTTTTTCCTCACATTTGACCATTTACGCTAAAAAGATTTTGGTTCGCTTGTGTTAGGGAGCGACGGTGAACAAGCGCAATTTTCAGATGTATTCTTGTGCAAGGTCCTTCACTCACGGTGGGCCAGTCGACCGTAGAAATTACAGCTGCAGTTTAACAAAGGTTCGCCATTTCATTTAAAGTAATTTATCAGTATGTTAGCCGACCTCTAGCTGCATTCTTATCTTCTGCTACTTTTCCACACTGATGCAGTTGAAAGCTGCTGGAGGGAAGGGGGAAGGGTGGAGGAGGGAGAGCGTATTCTCCCTCAAAATTTGACGGTTGGGGCATCGCTATCTTAAAATTTATCCGACGTTTTCGATACGAGGAAACTGAACCGCCTCCCTCGTATCCATAGCTGCTGAACTTATTGAGCTTAAATACACTACTGCACGTCGGCTAAAGAGTAGATTTTTGATTGCAACTGATTTGAAGTGTTCGCTGATTTACGAGAGGCGTAGCTTTGTTTAGCTAAGATTGAATGAGTACAAAAGATGCTCACAAATGCATGCTCAACGGGCATACAGGAGAACAGATTTGTCGTGACTAAACTTTGCAGTCGAATGTCGCAAAAAGTGATTGCGAACATAAGCACGTGAATGTGAGCGTCGCCGAAGCGTCGATATGAGCACAGAACTCAAACTCAACCCACTCGCTATTGTGTTCATGCATTGCAGTAGGTGAATGGATGCGGTGCAGAGGTTGGCAAAGGAACGAGGAGCTTGGTGGTTGATTAGTGAACGAAGGGGGTGGGGGGTCGAGTGCGGGTGAGGATTTCGAGGATCAGTGGGAGTAGTTTGCGGCGTGGGTGTCACTCATAACGCTGTTATATCTGCGGAGTATGATACAAAGATCATGTAGTATTTCCTACCAAGGTCAGTTTCCGACTGATGGCGGGGCAGGTTTTGTCCTATAATCAAAAAGGTGAGGTTATTAAAAACTTCAATGGAATTCTCTCAGTTTATTTTTGTCAACAAACGCGAAAAAACTGTCTATGGGATCATGAAACTGTACATTCATTGCATTAGGCGGCTTAAAGGAATGAAAAGCTTAGCTCAAGATTTGCCGCATTTTACGCATGTTTTGATTATTGATGATCGGAATCTTTTGTTAAACTGCTTCATAGATGATTATCTCAGTGCCAAAAAAAAAACTCGAGCGATGTTCCTAGTGCTTTCCCAACGCGTAATAATTCTCTCTTTTATAAGTTCCGTTTGTGATTACTTTTTTAAATTTACCAGTAGATTCTATTTCACACCGACTTAAAGCGGTTGTGGTTTTATCGTAGTGCGCTTCTTCAGCACGCAGTGTTTTTCTGCTAAAGCTTATTAGCCGACCGCATTGAGGATTTGCTTGAACAGCAATACATAAAAAGATCAATGGTGAGTTCATTGACGTTACAAGTCGTGGAGATAAGGCGAACATACGCGGGAATTACAAGTTACTGCGCAGTGGGACTTCTGTTCAGCTCACGTACAAATGCTAAGGCGCTCAGTGTTGACGGACTTCCTTCCTTGTCCCTTCTGTCTTCTACCAAGATAACTAGATCCCACCTTAGCCGCTTTCAAAGCTGCAGCCATATCAGCTACACGATTTTATCTTTCGTCTCATTGAATAACGCTTCTCCTGTGAATGGCATTGGCAGCTAATATTTCTAAGGGATCCTTCAAAAACATTAGTTGTTCATGTTTCCTTTGAGTCGTATTCGACGAGTTTTATAGATACGGAAGCAGTTTTTCAGTGGGGCTATTAATCTTTTAAAATTCCGTGGCAAATTAGTGGGGTGAGAGTGCAGAGAAGCTCGATGCAAGCTGCATCGGTGCCCTGAAACACGAAAGAAGCGCGTCGCGGTATTGCAGCTGCGATCGATGCGCGTCGTGTGCTGGCTCCATTGAGAGCATTCCCTTTGCAGCGTCGCCGTCCTTGGTTCGTCGATGCCAGCCAACCCGCAACCCCGAGCACTGCGTATTGCAGCTGTCGTTTAGCCGCTGTTTTTTTCTTCTTTTCTCCACCATGCTTCCCCACTTATTTCTTAGATGATAAATGTGCATTTTCTAAGGAATTCGTTGCAGCCCTCTTCCATAGAGAACGTGGGAACGTGGAAAAATGTGAAATAGCCACATAGAACTCCCAGCTTTAAAAAATACTCCACTTAAACTACTCCTCGCATAATGGAGCAGATACAGTTATTTTAGCAGATGTGAAGCAACATAGGACACCCGCCCTTTATACAATTACTTGAAGCCTTCTGCGTCTGTGTGATGACGAATACGTCATGTGTCAGATCATTGCTCACTTCGTTCCTTCTTTTGTGTGGAAGGTATCAGATGTCGAAGCTGCCGGTGAAAACCTTTCATGTAAGATAATTTCTGTTAACTTGTTTATCTGATGTCTCGAAAAATGACGTTTTCCAGCCTAAAGGCACCGAGAGACTTCCGGCCCCCAGATATGCAATTTTCAACTATTTTATGTGCAAAGCACTGGAATCACTTGTTGTAACAGAGGGGGGCAGCGGGGGGGGGGGGGGGGGAGTAAATATGCTTAAAATAATACGCATTCACTGATGACATAATCGACCCAAAATTGCAGCTCACCTAAGTGCTAAAAACAATCTTGACGTTGTGTGTTTGAAGTACTCTGAACCGACGACGAACTAATTTCACAGACAGTCGCACTTTTAGTGTTTTTGGTAGCAAAAGATTTTTTGATGGTTTTTTCCCTGAAATACGCTTTATAAATTTGGGATTATTTCGAACGTTGATTAACTATAGTGTAGTGTCTTTCGATTCTTGGAAGTGTTTCAAAAATGAGAAAAAACCTGGATGTGAATTCTAATTGCAACATTTTTCATTGTTCAGAACCGCTCACTCTCAGCTGCTGTTTACGATGCCCTAAGATATGCTTATTAAAAATACAATAATTCTAAGTGCATTGCTTGTTGAGTTGTCTGGTGGAGAGAACGACCGACAGGCAGACACGTCCACTCATGCGATGTAAAATGTGCGTAGACGCACATTGTAACGACCCTCCTTTGTTAACAAGTTTGCAAAGGCGCATAAAAATTTCGGAAGCATTCGAAGAATCGAAAAATGGATCGATAAAGGCGAATTCATTGGTGAGGGAACACTTAAACTGTGCACTGCACTGGAGTCATTAACAAAAGGCTGCAATAGAATTAAGGCAGTACGATGCGGCTCAATACTGATAATAAATTACTGCAAACCCGTCGAAGTGTGCAATTTTTTTCGAACGTTGAAGATGTCGACTATCATATCTTTGGAGTGTTAAGTGCCCTTCTCGTTGTGCAATAGAATTGCTCCTATTAGTGTGGCGTTCCATTCTGTGAATTGCAATAAAACTATCGATTAAATACAAATGCACATCTTATTTTTGCAGAAAACTTGATGGTGCTTCTCACTTTGTGTTATTAGATGACGTGACCGTCTATGAGATGTGAACTTCTCGAATATGCGAATTGAATTTTTCGTGGTACACTTACAGCTGATGTTTCCTAGGAGTTCCATTTCTAAGAAATATTATTTGATGAGGAATTTTCACAGCAACGCCGTGAACAGGGGAGCGAAAAAAAAGGTCACTAGAGCTTGGATAAGAGAAATGGGCACGAAGCCGTTGTTTCTAACGAACGGAGAGAGGAAGAATGAGAAAAGTGAGGTGAACTCGGGTGTTTCTAAATGATGACGTATGAAATCTAACGACTGGAAAATGATGAGGGAACTTCATGCAGTTACTTTATGATAGTGGAGGAAATTTTGGAAAAGATTTCCCCCGTAATCAGAAATCCTAAAATCTTTTCCCCTGTTGCAGTCAGAAGGTAAGAGAGCGGCGTCTGACTCACGAATGCATGCTGCCATCAGTAGTGCAGTCGAAGACAGCATTCATTTTGACAGTTTTCAACGTTGCAATTTTTCAGCGATGAAGTGATGTGTTAATAGAGTCGTTCAGATAACTGCAACACGCTGGCCTCGATAACGTGAATTCTGTTGGAAGCACTTCTGAAGTAGAGATTTTCGCGTGAGGTTCTCTTTAAAATAAACAAAATAAACGACAGTAAGGCACAAAAGAATCGATGAACATCACACATAAGAGAGCTTCATTTTCCTCTGTATTCGACAAGATCGTTTTCGGCAGTAACACTCGTCATAAGGGTTCTATATGGGAAATGTGTCATTACAAGCAATGTGAATACATGGTTAATATCGCTTGGTCGTTTAAAATTTTCCATAAAGATAAGAAAACGATGCCCATAAGTAATTTGTCTTCCACTCCTATATTATTTCCGATTCATGTTTCAACGCACTCAATCGACTGCAATAGCTGATTCAGAATCGGTGCAGTCTGCTTCGTTTCATCTTCTTTAAATCTCTGCAGTGAGGATGCAGGTATAACCTCAGTATCTAGGGAACAACTGGTGATCACTGCCTACAGTTTTATTGTCAAAGTTGGTCGATGCGTTTGACGGCGAGAGTTTCCTTGGTCATCAGCCCTTATGAGTTTGCTGATTCATTTATTTTCATGGAAGCGTTTCGATGAGACAGTCTTAATGTTATTAGTGAAAACCGTCCTTATGAGTGTAACCGCTGTTCCTGTGATTCTATCTTTCTCGGTGACTGACACTGTTGCCAGTTTTATATGATGTTCGTTCAAACAACGGGGAACCTAAAAATTTCGTGAATAAGTGGGAATTTCTTTTGTGATTAACCGCGTTTCCTGTCTGCTAATGTATCACTGATTTTTGAATCCATTCACTCAGCCACTGAATAGAGTCATTTAATGAGGCCGAATTATTTCTTGCAAGCTTAGCAGGACTTCAGAAGCTGACAAATGAAGCCGAATACTGCTGGCTAGCTACCATTCACGAGTTTTTTCTGAGCTGCAGCTTTGTTCATGCTTTGCTTTATGACGCACTTCATATGCGCTTCAACTTCATGTGACTTTTTCAAATCACTCTGTAATTATCGTTAGTGGTGTTGCTTTTCCCTTTGAGCGCTCCAGAGATGGCAACACACAAAACTGCGTTCATAAGAATGAAATGCACTCACTTTTTGCATTGCAAGCCGACAGGCCATCACTCGCAAAATTTTGGAAACAGTTTAACGATACGGCAATCAAAAATATATTTCGTGTGTTGGGTGTCCCCAGTCCCGGAAGCATTATAGGCTGGATATGGTCTACACTATGGGTGATCCCTGTGCCATTGATCGTATAGTTTTGGAAAGGCGCATTGATCAAGTCGCATTACTGGAAAGAAAACAGGTAGCTTCGAAAAGTTTGCCTGAACAATCGGATCGGAGGAGCGTTACTGCTGCCGTCTTATCATTCGATCATAAAAGTGGATGGCTGAAGAGAGCCGTTGCAATAATGCATGTCAGGGGCATCTTCTGTCGCACGCTTTTCGTCTTGTTGACTTTTCCAAATAGATTTTAGAGCAATGATTACAGCTGTTGTCGATTGTTGCAACATTTTCCACGAATATGTTTGCAGCAGTTGTTTCCGCGCGGTTGGATGCAATACAAAAATTACGATAATCTTCCTAGCACATTTTCTTGCACTAAGGAATTAAGGTATAGTGGGTTCGTTCTGAGGAAAATTTTATAGAGAAGAAAGAAAGGCATATAATTTTCAGAAAACTTACTATATAAGAACTTGCAGCAGAACGATAGACGTCTCAAACGTGACGGTTGTAAAAATAAAAGCAGATGCGCTGATTTATTGGTGTTGCAAATTTATGGGACTGCAAAAATTCTCTTCTTCGTGCTTTATAACTTCGACGCCAGTCTTCAGCATCCAATTATGTTTTGTTCCTTCAGCGACTTTCTATATTGGCGGAGGAAATCGTTGTCTTTCATTGCACAGCATGTGGTATAAACATGGCTCAATGTTACAATATATGAAGTTCTAGAAAAGAACTATACGTTCGTGACTGGCGGGATCTAAATGTCGGCAAGCGAAACAAACATCACGTATAATTCATCACGTAGTTTACGTAACGAGAATTTGTTTATATAGACTCAGTTTCATGAAAAGCAGGGCTTTATGTTTATCAGGCAACATTTTGCAGTAGAATATTTCAAAATTAGCATTCTAAAGGTTCCTCGAAGCGGGAATTCTTAACTAAGGGATACTTTAAAGAGAGTTCAGTAATATCAGTACAGTGCTTTTGCAATTATAAAACAACACTGACTACAGTTTCATACAAACGAAACAGAACTGGTGTTCATTAAAAACGTAATTCTGTAGTCAGAATTCGTCAGTGAATTCGTCAGTGTAGTAGTATCATCGTGAATCGCGTTATCAGTTGCAAAAGCAGTTTTTCCGTGAATAGATCAATGCATGGAGCTGTAGATTATTGGGCAAAACTAAAAACCCGGTTGTAAGTTTCCTAATGATAGGTGGACAGAAAATTTTAGTGCCCAAAGCGGTCATACTGCTTCGTTGCTTTGGAACAGCCTATGACCTTCCTCATGTTAAGAAATGTTTTCGTTTTCTCATTAACAAGCCCTTCTCCATATCTTCTAATATTCGTTGGCTTCTCGAAATCGAACCAAGCCTAAAACGCTATTTTAAAGAGTGTAGGCGCTTTCACATCTTAAACTACAACAGAGATACGAATGCAGGGGTAGTTTCATCGATTCCCTTTTCGATGCAGCTGAAAATGATGCCCGCATGGCTGTTATGAGCAGACCTTTAGGGCGCATCCTGGTCAGACTTCTGGCGATCCTTTGGGAAATCAGCCCCGGTCTATTCGCTTAAAGAGTGAAGGCTGTACCTGTGAGCTACCGACCTTCGTACAAAATGTCGCTGCGTATTAATGTATAAATCATGTTGCGCAGAGCAGAATCCGCTTACGCCTTTATCATTCGTCATCAGGGCCTGTAAACGAAAACAAAAGATATATATATATATATATATATATATATATATATA